>VXBP01003978.1:209413-230150 GCA_013400115.1 Rhinopomastus cyanomelas
AAAAAAAAAAAAGGGAAAAAAAACCAGAGAGAGAAAGGGAGGAAAAAAAACTAGGGGAAAAAAAATAGGGCGAGCGAGCGAGCACAATCTGATCTGATCAAGCACTTTCAGCTTCATCCCTCCTGGGTCACACACTGATTCTCCACCAAGGTTTGTGCGGAATTTCTTTAGCAACTTGTCGCTTCTGGTTTTTTTTTCCCCCTCCCTACTCCTTTCCCCCTCACTCCTTCCCTTCACCCCCACCCTCTTCTCCAGAGCTTTACCCACTCCCTCCTCGAACCCCCCCCATTTCCCTTTCCCCCCTTCCTCCCCACCTTCTCTGTTGCATAATAATTAATGAGCAATCAAAGTGACTTTAGGCTGCGGAGCAGCGAATGGCATAAGTTCTCATCGGCTTAAGCCGCTGGAGCTTCTCAGGTGCAAATGGAGCAAAGAAACAAATAAACAAACAAGAACAACAACAAAAACTCACGAAAAAAAAGCCAAGAGTAAGAGCTGAGGCGGTGAGAGCAGCTTCGGCTGCGCTCCGAGCCGGGAAGAGGAGAGAGAGCGAAAGAGAAAGAGGCGCTGGGGAGGAGAGGTGGGTCCAGGGCAGAGCAGGCGCTTCCCAGGGATGGCTGCCGAGTAATGGGATGGGTTTTCTCCTGCCTAAAAAGTCAGGTGCTAAAGTTCAGAACTTCTCAAGCACGTTTCTCTCTCTCTGCCTCTCTCTCTCTCTCTGCTCCTTCCCTTTCCTCTTTCTCGTTACAGGTGATCAAAGAAGACAAACATCTGCAAAAGAGCGGAAGGTACCGAAGGGATCTCACTTCGTAGAGATTTTTTTTCCCTGATTTTTTTTTTTTAGTTTTCCCTTTTCCACCCTCTTTTTTATTAGATTTTTCTTTTTTTCACTCTTTTTTCTCTCTCTTTTTTTTTTTTTGGAATCGATCGTTTATCACCATAAACCCCCTCCCTCCACTTTAAACCAAACCTAACTAGAACCATCTCTAAACTCGCCGAGCACTCCCTCGCTCCTGCACGACTCCAGCGCCACCGTCTCCCCCTCCCATCTCAAGCCCTCCGCGCCTTGCTGAGGAGGAGGAGGAGGAGGAAGAGCAGCAGCGGAGCAACCAGCGCGGAAGATGGAGGTGTCCACGGACCAGCCGCGGTGGGTGAGCCATCACCACCCGGCCGTGCTCAATGGGCAGCACCCGGACTCGCATCACCCCACGCTTGGCCATACCTACATGGACCCCACGCAGTATCCTCTCGCCGAGGAAGTGGATGTACTTTTTAATATCGACGGACAAGGCAACCCCGTCCCTCCCTACTACGGCAACTCCGTGAGAGCCACGGTGCAGAGATACCCCACGGCCCATCACGGTGAGTGACCCCGTCGACACCCGGCTGCTCCCAGGGCGGACCCTTCCCCGGGGTCCCGGCGGCTCAGCGCTGCCTCGAGCCCCGTCGGCCTGGCTGCCGTCGGACAGACCCTCTCCTGCCGGCGGGGAAACTACGTCACGGGTGGATTTTGTGGTTGGCTTATTGGAAATAAATAAAAATCCAGGCTTCCTTCCTTTCTCTTTCTCTTTCTCTGCTTTTCTTTAAAATCTTCATGTCTCTTTCCTTCTTTCTTCTTTAATATCTTTCCGTGTTTCTTCAGACTTCTTTCCTTATGTCTTTTACCTTTCTCTCTTTTTCTTTCTTTATACTTAGGTCTCTTTCTTTCTTTCTCGTGCATTTTCTTTCATTCTTTATCCCTCTCTCTCTCTTATCTCTCTGCTCTCTCCTTTCCCCCCAACCCTTGCTCTCCTTTCTCTTTCCTCTCCTTTCATCTTTCTCTTGTTTTCTTCCTCTTTCCGTCTACCTTTCGCTTTACTTCACCACCACGTCCTTCCCCTCCTTAATTAGGTTAACAGTTAGGGTTTTCGTAGTGTGCTTAGCTTTTGCACGATTAAGCTGTTCTGGAGAAGAAAAGCAAACTGGAGAGCAGGGGTGTGAAAATGACCCCCTGCTCCCCTCACGCTTGGGCTAGTTCATTTGCACTTGGCCAGCTTGTTAGGCTTGGGTCGAAAAGTTTTGCAGAGGCACCCAGGGCCGCACTGAAGCGTGTGTGATAAATAAGGAAAAAAACCCCAAAGCCCGTGCTGTCATGAAGTATGAGACCTGCTGTCTCTTCCTGAGAGTCCTGCAGGAAGGCAAAGCTCTGCAGTGTCAGTTTTGTTCCTGGGTCACAGCTGCTTAGACAGGAGGTGAAAAACCTGGGGCCGCTGAGGCCCAGGTCCATGGAGAGATGGTTGCTGTGGTGCCACCTTTTAGGAAGAATTGGGGAGATCTAGTGTTTGCAGCTGGAGTTTACCTGGATGGTCAAAAAAAATAGGGAGAATAAAATAGGGAAGAAAAATAGAGAAAAATAAGAAAAAGGAAAGGAGAAAGCAGGTGCTTGATTTGTGAAGCAGGACAGCGAGCACTGACGTGGTGAAGTATAAATACCTGAAGTTTGCAGTGGAAAACTGCAAAATGAGGAGAAACTGAGATGAGCGAGTGGAGCTGGAGCTAAGCTGGGTTCAGGGGGCTGCTCCCAGCCCTCAGCTACTTGTTGAGTGCGAGTCTGCATTAGGCTCCGCTCAGTAACTGCATTGTTCTGCTATTAGTCCCTTTAAAACAATTATTTCTGAGGATCAGCAGCCTTTGTCCTTTCTCTTCTTTGCTTTTCATTTCATTTTTTTCTTTCTCTTTTCCCAATATATCAGCAGAAAGTGGAAATGCGGTCTCTCTGATCTAGCCTGAATATTATTTACTATGCTGCTTCCTGGAGAAGATAATGAATCTTGACCCTTTCTATTCGTATAACCCACCTTCCCTTCCTTTCGAGCACTTACTTTCAGTATTGTTCACTCGTGTTCGGTGAAAACCAGCCTGGAGATTTTCTAGACACACGCAGGTCCCCATGCGATCACACGCGCAGGTTCTTTAACTCTAGGTCTGTGTTTGCATCTCTTCTGCTCTCACACATATCCCGGTACCTACCAGAGGTTAAGACCCTCTGGATGTCTCTTTCCAGGGCTTTATTAGCAGGCACAAACCTGCTCTTTTCCTGTTGAATAACTGTGTTTTTCAGCTTATAGCCATTTGCTCAGGTCGCTGTGGGTTTGGATAGATTTGATTCTTAGGATATATTTTTAATTCTTATTTCTCAAGAAACTAATGAGGAATACTAGATATCACCCTTTAAGAACGTTTACGGCCAAAAGAAATTAGTCTCAGTAAATCTAGTGGGGGTTTTGCCCAAGTCTGTGTTTTAGAACACGAGTGGAGGGTCTCGTGGTGAGAAGAGCAGGAGGAATTTCTTGTGAGACAGTTGTTAGTCTCTGCCCGTGTCATCACCACGAAAAAGCTGCCTGGCGCTGATCTGCAGCCTCGTGGAATTAAAGGAAAAAAAAACCCCAACAGATTAGGTGGTTTGCAAAGTCTGTCAGCTCTGGTGGGAAGGTTATTATCACGTTTGTGGCCGTCTTCTGGTCTTCGTTTGGACAGAATATTCCCAGGGTTAGTAGTCCACAGCTGCACTCAGGAAATTATTTTCCAGCTAAGGAAAAAATAATGAATACATTTCTGTAGCCGGTGCTTGACAATTTCACGCAGGATTTTCGCTTCAAAGTCCGCGTGGGATTGTCTGGGAAAGGGAAAGGACGAGGCAGGACTCTCCAAATTCCGTGTCCTAGGGCTGGCATCGCTGCCAAGGGAGAGGGAGATCTCTCCTGAGCGGGATCGGAGCTGCTGGCTCGGACCTCTGTAGCTTTTACCTTTAAATTTTTAAAGAGGAGTGGGGGGTTTGCATCAGATGTCATTTCACTCGCTCCCCACCTCACACTGCTGAGCCCTTTGGGGAGGAGGGGAAGGGGGAATTTAACCCGACGTCCCCACGAGGGGCTCGTCAGGGAGGCAAAGTGATTGTAACGGGGGTTTCGCTGTGCTTTCTCCGAGCAGGGAGCCAGGTGTGCCGGCCCCCGCTGCTGCACGGTTCGCTGCCCTGGCTGGACGGGAGCAAAGCGCTGAGCAGCCACCACAGCGCTTCCCCCTGGAACCTCAGCCCTTTCTCCAAGACTTCCATCCATCACAGCTCACCGGGACCCCTTTCCGTCTACCCACCCGCCTCCTCTTCCACTTTATCCGCCGGCCACTCCAGCCCGCACCTTTTCACCTTCCCACCGACCCCTCCTAAAGATGTGTCCCCGGATCCGTCCATCTCCACGCCCGGCTCCACCGGCTCCACCCGGCAAGACGAGAAGGAATGCATCAAGTACCAGGTGTCCCTGGCCGATACCATGAAGCTGGAGTCCTCTCACTCTCGGAGCAGCATGGCCTCTTTAGGAGGAGCCACCTCCTCCGCTCATCACCCCATCACTACCTACCCACCGTATGTCCCAGAATATGGCTCTGGACTTTTTCCCCCCAGTAGCCTCTTAGGAGGATCTCCCACCGGCTTCGGCTGTAAATCGCGACCGAAAGCACGGTCGAGCACAGGTAGGGCTTTTGGCTTCTTCATCCCTACTGTTCGGGAGAGGAAGCTCTGATGGGAAACGGGGGGCAAAGGGATAAGGTTGTGTCCCCCTTCTGCTCTCTGCACGCAGAGGGATGTGCACAAGCACCCCCCTGGTGAAAGCAGCGGGGGCTGAAGCCCCCCGAAGTGGGCACACACACGAGTTTTACCGTTGCCACAGACTGCCCTGCTGGGTTTATAACCAAATCCCCCCTTGCCCAACCCGTGCTGGGGGTCCCACCCGAGGCACACCGGCCCAGGAGTTCAAACCTCTCCCGGGGGCGATGCGGGACCCGCCCCCTGCTCCCATCCCAAGCGCCTACGGTGCGCTGGGCTGCGGTGCCTTAGGAGGAAGCGAAACCCAGGAACCGCAGCGTTAGTTATCTCTCTGTATTTTAATAATGGTGCTAAATCCCGGCCAACTTCCCCCGCCTCGCTCTTCCCAGGGCCTCTTCCCATGCGGCCCCCGGAGATGCGGGGAGGGTTTTCCCTGGGGCGGTGAGGCGCGGGGTGGGGGAAGAGAGAAACTCGCCCACACAACCCCTAACCCCATCCAGCTCCGGGACAGGTTCTTTGCCCGTCCCCAGCCCCATGCAGCTCCCGGACAGTGTCTCTGAGCACCCTTAGTGCGGGACCCGAAAAGCATCTCCACGGGGTCCAGCGCGAGGGATGTGTGTGTGTGCGTGTCTGGGGGGAGCTGCGCGGCTTCCGACGGCTGAGTGCTCCCGGTCTGGATGTTTGTGCGCTCCGAGGGCCAGTTTGTGAGCCGATGGGGTCGAGTGTGTGCGTCTGTGCAAGGGAAAGGGCGATTAGTCAAAAATATTCTTTACTTTTAAGACTTTTTTTGTTTTTGTTGTTGTTTCTCTCTGTTTTTTTTTTCGCTTTTTTCCGAGGAGGCTGCTGCAGGGCTGCCTGGCATGAATGAGATCAGTTTTCAGGGTTTTTCCAGGGTGACATTTACTCTGTCTGTCTGAGCAGGGACTGTCTCTATTTAGCTGATATGTTTGAGCTAATCCAATTATTTTCAGACTGCTGCACGCGACAGTTGCATTGTTTATCCAGCGCCAGGAACTTTAATAGAGTCCGGATGCAGTTAAGAGTGACAAAAAAACCCCAGACCTGTATGTTTTGTACATGAAAGCAGCAGAGAGAGAGAGAGAGAGAGGAGATGGAGTGAAACAAAAGAGAGGGACAGAGCCTCAAAACCGCCCCGGAGCCTCTGCTGCCCCGTTTAACCGGAGAGGTGGTGGAGGTGGGGGGGAACCCAAAACCCCAACCCCAAAGCAAAATTCGTCCCGGGTGTTAACGGGAGCTGCTCCCCGGCCGGTCCCGCTGCGAACCGGGTGCTGTGTCGGGGTAGGGACCGGTTTATCCCACCCCCGGTTGGGGTTTCTTCCCCCCCTTGACTCCCTCCGGAGCATCGGCTGGGCGGGATTTTCAAACCGTCGTACACCCCCCTCTTCAGNACTTTACCTTCTAGAGACACATCTGCGGTTCGTGATAAACCAACCCCAGCAGCAACACCTATTTTTTAAAAAATATTTTCTTTTTCTACTTTTTTTTTCAAGTTGGTTTTAGCTGGCTGGGAAGCTGCAGACAAAGAGGGGTAGTGCTGGAGGAAAAGGAGGGAGGGGGGGTGTTTTTGCAGGATGAAAGAGGAAGAAACGGCTGCAAGTGTCTTTTTTTTAATGTTTTTTTGCTGGTGGGGGAGTGGTGTGTTGTGTGAGAGGAGAGGGGTTTGGTGCAAAGGCTCTGGAAAAACGGTTGTCGTTTGTGGTTAGGGTGCGGATGCCTCTTACTCGAATGCTGCGGCAGCGGGGAGCTGGTTCTGGGCTGACTTAGCTCTGCTCTGGCCCGTTCAGGTCTTCTGCTGCTCTCAGATGGGCTAGGAGTGTCATTAGGTGTAAAAAAAAAGCCCCAAACCCCAACGAGGCAAATACCAGATAAAAAAGCCACTCAACACCTCTGAAAATAGTTGAGAGGCATGGCCACACCACAAGAGTTCTCTCCTCTAAGCCAGTGGGCTGGGGGGCACTTGCCTCTAGTAGCTGTGGGGAGGATGGAGAGATGCTATGAAGGAAGAGAAGGGAAAGATCTTGATCAGGGTTCAGGCAGGCTCGGGCCTCCTTGGGATCCCAAATGTCAGGGGTGAACCATCAGGCTGTAGATGCACCCGGGGAAGCCAGAGGGGTTTCTGCTACCTGGGTGGTGGTAGCTTCTAAACTAATCGATAGCTGCTATTGGCAAAGTGGTTGTGTATTGGCTGCGGCTGAGTGAGGGGGTGTTTTGATTATTGACCTCTGATTATTTTGGGGTCCTTAATCTGGTTTGACCTGAGGCCAAAGGAAGAGCCCCACAGGGTTCATGCACCTGCCCAGGGAACTGGGACAATGCTCTTGAGGAGTGTCCCTGGGGTCCCCACACACATCAGAAAGTGGGGCACGGACTTCAATTTGGTATCGGTGTATCTCAAGTAGCAGAGGCTTGGAGGTTCCTTGAAGAGCCTGATGGGGTTTGTCCAGCCTGTATGGAAACATGCGGTCTGGAGGGCTGTAGAAGTCCTTAATCCAGAGGTGAGGGGCAATTGTCAGCCCCTTAAAAGGAGGGACCTATAGAAAGGGTGACATCTTCTCCAGTGAGCCCTTCGAACCACCGTGGTGTTGGGGTTGTCATTGTCACTATCCCTGTCCCCTGCTGCTGGCACATAGGCCTGATGCTGTGTGCAAGGTGGTGCTGTGGAGGGGGACAGGATCAAGCCCCATCAGGCTCTCCCCAAACCTGGGCAAGAGATGCTCAAGCATGGCCTTGGACCCTTGTTTGAATATCCTGAGCTTGGAGAGGACTGGCAGGGTCTGGCACAGCTGGATCACTCAGGGTTGCTTTTAGTTCTTTTGGGGGGGTGGCTTTCACCAGAACGTTTGACCCCTGCTTTCCCTAAGTGAACTATGTGCTCTCTTGTTTCCAGAAGGCAGGGAGTGTGTAAATTGTGGGGCTACCTCAACCCCTCTGTGGAGAAGAGACGGCACCGGGCACTATTTGTGTAACGCCTGTGGACTCTATCACAAAATGAACGGGCAGAACCGGCCCCTGATCAAACCCAAGAGAAGACTGGTGAGTCTCCTTTTAGCTCTCTTTTCCCGTTCTTCTGCAGCTTTTGCTTCTTGTCTAGAGCTTAGGATGGACAGGGAAGCTCAGCCACCTCTCAAATCCGGTCCTGCTGTGTCGGAGGGCTGGGAGAGGGTGGGCTGGGAGAGATGCTCCCAGCCACTGTGGACCTCGTTGTCCAGTCCTCTTGGAAACTGCAAAACAGGTTAAAAAAAAATCGAGGACCAGACCCAGCTGCTACCATAACTAGGTTTTCCCCCAGGTTGCAGTGAGGCAGGTGCCTCTGCACAGCACTTCTGGATGGTGACAGTGGCTCTTTCTAGGGGCTAAGGGCATCAGGAGAACAGGATTTCTTCTGTTCTCAGGATTGCAGGATTCTTCTGTCCAGCAGGACTTCTGCTGTCCTCCCCTTCCCAAGTGTGCCTTCATCCCTCTCGACTAGCACTGCCATGGAGGTGAGACCTAGGCTGCGTACTGGGCGCCATGGGAGCACCAGCCAGACCTTGCTCATGCAGAGCACTTGGCTAATGGTGCTGACACCACCTGAAGCTGGTGGGTCTCAATTTGTGTCATCCCCCTCTGAGCTGGTGTCAGTGAAGGGACAAGGGAGCGGGTGGCAAAGCCTGGTGAGTGTGCAAAACTGAGTGTGTTCTCAGGCCACAGAAGCTGGGGGAAGACAAAATACACGGGTAGATGTTTTAAATCATGGTTGGAAGCCTCATGACTGTTAACACGGACAGGCAACACATCACAGCAATCCCTTTCTAAACTTCCCTGTAAGCCACAAAAAGGTCTGGAAGCCGTGGGCATGGCTAATAAATGCGCTGAAGTCTATTTGGCAAATAATCAGGCCAGCCACAAGGGGAAAAAACATATCAAGTGGGGCAAAAAAAACCAGGTTCCCTGCTTGAGAAGTTACTGAATGTTTTGCATCCAGGCACGTTTGGTTTTGCTAGGATTAAAGATGTGGATGGGCTCCTGGGGGCTGCTCAAAACGTGGAGAGAAAGCAGCTCTACATTGAGCTTCTGAGCTGATGGATGGATGTGGATGGCTGCGTGAGGCTTGTGTCCAGCACGGCTGGAGCCTGCAGGCAGGAGAGGTAGTTCATTTGCCTCATGCTCCAGGTGCTCACGGCCTTGGTCCAGTAGCTTTTAGGCACAGGTTCAGCTTCCTCACCTGTGAGAGGTCCACAACATCGGACTGGCTCGGTTCCCATAGGCGTTGGGAAGCTTTTCACAGAATCACAGAATCATAGAATCATCAAGGATTGGAAGGGACCTTGAAAGATCATCTAGTCCAATCCCCCTGCCACAGCAGGATCACCTAGACCAAGTCTAGGGAACATATCCAGGTGGGTTTTAAATGTCTCCAGAGAAGGAGACTCCACAACCTCCCTGGGCAGCCTGTTCCAGGGCTCCATCACCCTCACTGTGAAGAAGTTCCTGCTGAAATTTATATGGTGCCAACCCCAGGAGGGGTTTTAGCTGTGAGGGGCAGCACCAAAGGCTCCATCTGGCTGTGCTGCTTTTGGAGAAGATGTGGGCTTGCTAGTCTCCCCCCAAACTTCCCACGGCCGAAGCCTCTCTGTGCCTTCCTACACGAGCTTTTCCCGCACAGGAAAACGTTTGTCTCCCTCATCTTTCACAGCCTTGTTAGAAAAAAGGAAAAGCTTTCTAGGGAGGGAAGTCCAGGCTGGGATTTTAACATTTTTGGGCAGCTTTCTTGTTCTCTTCTCTTCCTCGCCAGCCCTTCGGTCTTAAACACACCCCCATCGTTTTCTTTCTCCTTTTTTTTTCCTGGTTCCCCCCTCCTCGTTCTCTCTTTATGTGTAAAGTTAACTTCCTAGGAAAAAGCTGCCGGATATCTGAGCCCTGGAGATAACTCCCAAACAACAGCTCCGCTTCCCCAGCCCAAACACACAGGAGCTTGAGCGTATCCAAACAAGCGGAGGGGGAGGCAGAGTAGGAAAGTGGCTGGGAACTGGTGGGGGGGAGCTTTCAGAAGGCGTCTGATGGAACCACGAAAGAATGTCCCCAGTCACCCTCAGCCCTGCACATGTAAAGCAAACTACATAAATAAATACGTTGTCGAAGGTCATTCTTGGAGGCACCAAAAAAGTAGCAGGAGAAAGAAAGACAAAACCCAGCAGGGCGAGACCTTGGCTTGCAGAATCACCCCGATCTCGAGCATCTTAAAAGTTATTAAAACTCCTGCTCTTTGAATTTAAATGGGAATTTTACAGTTTTTTTTAAATTTTCCCCCAGCAGCCCCTGGGGGAAAAACAATTGGAGAAACATTTCTAGTGCTGCCCACATCTAACCTCCAAAGGCAGATGTCACCCAAGCTTTGCCTGCGTTTGCGTTTCGCGTGCTTAGATGTAGATGTGTGCGCCTGTGGCCTTGGCTTGGTCTTTCCTGGCTGGTGAGGACGAGTGAGTGATGGATGTTTGGATGGAGGCTCAGGGTGGGAACCCAGTGCATGCTCCTCTCCCGCTGCCGCAAGCTTCCTGTGTGACCTTGGGCTGGTGTTGTAGACCCTGATCTCTGGCACGCTGGTGCTAATGAAAGGACTTGGAGGGGTTGGGGAGAGCAGGCAAATCCTTAGATGCTGAGAAGTGAATTAAATTCACCAGGTGTCTTCATAAGGGCTTCCTCTAAGAGAGATGGATGGAACCTTGTGGGCCGTGGTGGCTTAGACAGCTCTGCTCCATCCTGGGGGGAAGTTGGAAGACCTGGAGATGATGGTTAGGGGTATCAGGAACAGGCAGGTGGTACCATACCACTGTTCTGCTTGAAGGGGTTACAGAGCTCTTTAAGACTGTTCCTGTCCCTGTCCAAAACAGCAGCAGCCTTGTCACTGCTGAGATGAAACCCTCCTCTGGGTTTTCTTCCTTCCCATTCCCGTGTGGGTGCAGAGTTCTCCACTTCCACGTCGAGCTGCTCTGGATTTGGAAGGATTACAGCCAATGTCTCAGAAGGGCCATGCACACGCTGCCTTATCTGAGGAATCTTGCAGCTTTGTGGGGTCCCCAAGCAGACCCAGGCACTGAAGATGCCCCTTCGTTCAGAGTTTTCATTAGTGCTCTGCTCCTCAGTTCCACCTTCTCATAACTGCCAGCGCTTCTACGTTGTGCCCTGGCTCACATGCAACTGGGCCATGGGGTCTGGTCCTCCAGATGATGTAGGGCGCTCTCTTAGTCATCCCGTTCCTTCGATGGCTGGGCTCGGGCCGGTGATCGGCGTCACTGGATGCCGCTGCGGGGAGCCTTCACAATAGCGTTATTATTCATTGCTTCCTGCCCGCTGCCCGTGTCTCCGGCAGAGGCTGGTGCGGCACAAAAGGTGCAGCTTGGGACCAAAGGAGCACAGAGCTGAAAACACCCACCTGACAACGCTGAGTTATTTTGTAGGGGAGCCTCTGTGGATGGAAAGGGTTGAGAGAAGACAGGGGATGCTGTGATTTATTCGTTTATCTAATGTCAGGGTTTGTTTGAAGGTAGCGAGGTGGTGGCCAGGCGCGTCGTCTAAACACACTTGCCGTAAGAGAAATTACGGCGAGCGCTGTGCAGAAACCCCAAAAGTCTTCAAAGGGGATGTTTCCCCTTGTGTGGGCTGAGTCAAATATCACTGGTTTTCAGAAATTTCCTTAGGCTTGATGTTGGGGTCTGATAAAGGGCAAAGCTACCACTGAGAGACTTGAACCAGCCTCTGAGACACTCGTGCTGGGATCTGGAGGAGCAGAGACCTGCAGACCCAGCCCTGTGTCCCGGCAAGAGCCTGGCTGCCAGCAGAGCTGTTGTGACTGTGCTGTGTTTGGAGGACAGGTAGTAATCTGGTGATTGTGATGGGAACCACCTCTGGAGCTGCGACACGGTGTGAGGGACAGGACCGAGGGGATTGGACTAGACAATCTTTCGAGGTCCCTTCCAACCCCTAATTCATAGAATTCATAGAATCATTAAAGATTGGAAGGGACCTCGAAAGATCATCTAGTCCAATCCCCCTGACACAGCAGGACCACCTAGACCAAGGTTCTGTGCACAGGCACATCTGTCGGAGGTTCTGCTGCTTGTGGTGGGATGCTTCAGCTTCTGCCAGCACCAGGGTTTTTACATCCAAAGACCCCTGTGCGGTCCCCAGCTCTTACTTGTTGCCAGCACACAGGAGGCAGCTAGAGGCCTCCTTGGGCTTGAGATCAGCTTGTTTCAGTGTGGTTTATGGTCACGCAAAACCGAGCTGTCCCTACGGGCAGCCGGTGAGAGCCCCTTGCTGCCAGATCAGCCTCTCTGTGATGCTTCCTAGCGCTCATGGGCATCTCTGATTTATACTTTACACAGCCTCTTTTATGCTTTTTTGTCTAATTAAAAGGAAAAAAAATCCTACTCTATCTCAAACAAAACCAACCCGTCCTCCCTCCACCTACGCCGGGTTCAATTATGATTGAAATTGCAACATGACCTAACAAGAGTTTGGTATTAGCGCTAGCGCCGTGCCGGTGTCCATGTTTGCATGCTGGGCTGGTTGTGCGCTCTCCAAGGAGGCGGTGTTACTATTATTTATTATTATTCTTATTTATTATTATTCTTTCCTTTTTGTTGTTGTTGTTGTTTGAATTTTGGATGCTGAGGGGTGAATTCGCAGCCGTAGGAGCACGAAAGGGAGCGTTCAAGGCTCAGTTCTGCAAGGTGCCGGGCGTCGCTGCGATGTGCTGGCGGGTCGCTCGAGCACACGCTTTGACTCTAAGCACACGAGCAGCCCCATTGTAAGCGGCGCGTCGGGATGAAAGCAGAGCTCTGGGACTGTGTCGGATTGATGAGGAAGAGGCAGGGCGGGGATCTGAAGGTCCTTGTGGCTGTAGGCGCTTGTACACGGGCAAAGCCCCGCGGAAGTTTGCGAACTCCTCCAGCTCGCCGAAGCTGCAGTTCTCAGATGATAATTGTGAGCGCCTGAGAAAGGAGCGACTTGGCTGAACTGGGCTTAGTTAAATCATTGCTGCAGCGAGCAAAACCGCTCCTGCGTACCCCTCGGCCTTTCTTGCCTGATTCCTCCTTATTTCCTTTCTGAAATGGTAAATTCTTCTTTCAGGCTCATTACCGATCCTTAAATAAACATGAAGGTTTAGGCTACAACAGGCGGTAATTAAAACCTTGGGATTCTCACTCTTTGCCACAGTGTTATTTCCGATCCGGAGCCCGGAGCCTTTGAAGCTGAGCGGAGTTGACGGGACCGGGCTGCGCTTGCGGTCAGGCTCGGCCAACAGCTGCCCACCGAGCTCGGCGTGGGTCTCACCAGGCGCTCGCCGGAGCCCGCGTGACTCATGCCGCCGTTGACTCCGGCAATTGTTGGTTCAGGCCCCGAGTGCAGAATTAGACCCCTGGGGGGTCTGAGAGAATTAAGATGGAAAGGCACGTTGGCATTTAAATCATATTTCCCCCTCTGGAATGGGCTGTGCCAGCGCTGCTAATTTTGATGACTTCTATCAGAGGTTTAGCGCTCACTTTTCGGATGCCCTTTGGCACCTGATTCAGTTCATATATAATTTGGGATTAAAGTACCTCGGGGATTTTTTTTTTTCCAAAATTATTATTTGTTCTCACAAGCCAGTTTCTGGAGGCCTCTGCTGACGTGCGCGCGTCGGTCTCGCAGGGTTGACGTTTTCTTTCTCGGCAGTTTTGCTGGTTGTGTCTCATTTTGATTGTTTTCCTTTTTTTTCCCCCTTTTATATATTTTTTTAACATGGATGCTTTTCTCTCCCTCTTCTTTTCCCTTCTCTCTCCCCCTCCTCCTTCCCACAGTCTGCAGCCAGGAGGGCAGGCACGTCCTGCGCGAACTGCCAGACCACCACCACCACCCTGTGGAGGAGAAATGCCAACGGCGATCCCGTCTGTAATGCCTGTGGGCTCTACTACAAGCTGCACAATGTAAGTGTGACTGTAACCCTCAATAACGGGGACTCACTTCTGGTGTTTGGTGGTCCAAGCTCTTCCTTGACTTCAGGATTTCCAGGCTTGAGCGGTGCTGCGGCTTTCTTTATCCCGTTGGGCACCTTAGGGGCTGGAGGGTTGAGCTGGCATCCCCTCACATGCTTGGAGAAGTAAAAACCAGGGCTGTCCATGGGTAACGTTAGAGCTTTCCCATGGCTGAGCCAAGAAAGGAGGGGTGGATGCACACAGAGAGACGCTCTCCGCTGCTGATTGGGCTCGGCGCGCTGGAAGAGACAACATGCTGTCCTGCAAGCCAATAGCTCTTCTATGCGCAGCTTGGTTTCTCCAGAAAATATGAGCTCTGGGAAAAAAGCAAAGTGTGCCAGCAACGATTTACATTTTCCCTGGGTTTGTGGCTGCCTTTGTCCAGTCCCTCTGCCCGTTCCCAGAGATGAGTTATTTAGGTCTTGGGTTTGACCCGGTTGATGCAAGCGATCCCTCTGCCAGAAAGGACTTGATTTTAGTTAGTGGGTGGCAGGGTCTGCACAACCTGTGCTGGGGATTTTAAAGCATCTGTCATGGAAGGGAATGAAAAATGAAATGAGATGGCTGGCAGATTTCATCTGCTATCTCCACGCAAAGCCAGCTTGCAGGAATCGGGGATATGTGCCCCAGGGAAAGAGCTAAAGGGATCTGAAAAGTCTTCTACTGAGTAATGCTGCTAATAAAAGAGTCTTAAGGCCACTCCTGTTACTCTCATTCCACATCCTGTGGTCCCTTCTAACCCTGACTTGGTCTAGGTGACCCTGCTGTGGCAGGGGGATTGCACTAGATGATCTTTCGAGGGCCCTTTTAGTCCCTAATGATTCCATGATTCTATGTGGCATTCGGATAACCATTATGTCAGGAGAAGAAAAAGGCTTCCAATTCCTCTGCTTGGGCATAACTTCTGTTTTCAGTGTTTTCCTCTCCTCCGCTGGTCGTTTGCTCTGTGTTTGACTTAGAAACCTTGGGCGATGTTTTGCCCGCACGTCCGCCCATGCAAACACATCAAAGCTGGATCAGGTTTCCCAGGACACCCAACCCTTGTGGTGTCTCAGTCCCTTCCATTTGTTATTTCAAGCACTTGGGCTCCTTGGGAAGACTGAACAAGTTTGGATTCAGCAGAAAAGCAGCCCCTCGACAAGCAGGATAATTTTTCACCTGTTCTGTGAGAGCCCTCACTCCGGGAGCGAGGGGTGATGTGTTTAGCCTTCCGTGGGCAGGTGTCTCAGCGTGTTGGGAGTCAGGTGCAGCAAGTGGACCCCATCATCAGACTCTCAGTGTGATCAGTGTAAACAGGCGGGTTGGGCCCAGAGAGAAAGCTCCCCGAGTATCCCAAGAAAATATCCTGTTTGCTGTTTCTGTGCTGGAGAAGGGAGCAAGGTCAGAGAGTTTCTCTGGAGGAGCCTGTGCTTGTGCTGTGTGCTTGTGCTCTGGCCTTGAAGCTAACAGAGGTAGGATCTAAATCATGTAGCGTGGTAGACCTGTACCCCAGGAGCTGCTCCCTCTGCACCCCAGCAAAGCTCTTTTCAGGTGGCACAGGTTGGACCTGGTGCAGATGCCTGTGTTCAGGTCAAAAATGCACCCTTGAAGGTGGTGAGTTATCTCCCCATGACTGCAGGATGTTGTCCACCTGCACTGCAAACACCTACCCGGAGGAATCCCCCTCTCAGGCGTCTAGAATGGTGCTGGGGTGCCAGGTTTCTCCAGAGACGTGCCTGCAAAAGCTCTTCTTTTTCCTTTCCACGCTAGCATCGCGAACATGTTTGGCCTGAATTGACCCCTGGATCTACTGTTTAGGGAAACTGCTCTCCAGCTGAGGAGTTTGTGACACGGGGCAGGCCTTGAGCACGTTGGAACCATTTTCATGCTCATTAAAAACACCGACAGCTGCTTAAAAGCTCAGCACAGCTACTTGCTGAAGTCAAGTAGTATCTTGCCTTATGAGCAACCCCATTAATGGGACCTGCTCAAATGAAACCCCTAGAGGACTGAGATCCCACGAGCAGCAAAATTACCAGGCAAGGGTACTAAACCCTGATGTGACCAAGTAGGTCCTCTTGGTTTTACTTTCTTGAGGTGATGCTTAGTTATTACTGCAAAAAGAGATGGACACATTAGCAGACAGTGCTTGAATGTAGCACCCTTGACTTTAAGGGTCCACGAGAGCAGAGCATTAGAGCTTTATTGTAAGGTGGTGGTAGATTCATGGAGAAGCCTCCTTTTTTTGGCTGCGGGAAGGCAGGACCTAGGGAGCTGCACTAACTGCCTGGTGAATCAGCATCATCCTTTAATGAGCTCAGGGCAGGCAGGATATTTGGTGGCTGCACGTGGACAAGGTTCCCAGGCTGGTGCACGTTGGTTTGGTTCGTCCAAGTCTTGTTGGTTTAGGCTGTGGTCCTTCTCCCTTTTTGTGTCTTCTCTGCGTTGTTTGGCCATCAGAAGAGGTGTCAGAGATAGAGGGGCTCATTGCAGCACGTCCTTTCCAAGAAGCTGGGTGCTTCTGCAGAGACGTTGCACCGATGCCAGCAGAAGGTCTTCAGCCACTGAGAAACTGCCTTCGTCTTGTTTCAGACTCATTTATAGCAAACTCCCAGCTGCCTTTTTGTTCTCTTTCCTCATTTTGTCTTTTTTCTGGGCTTAATGAATTTTTCTTGGATCTTCAGATTATGAGGGATTGATGTGAAGGTGAGACTTCCCCGGGCTTTAGGTCCGCACTGGGAAGGACTGCATTTTCTTCGTGGTGCTGTGTTTTCCGTGGTGCTATGTCAGTGTGTTTGACTGTTGATTCCCACAGCTTAAGCAAACCCATTTGTCAGTAGGATACAAGCAATAATCATAACAGTCTTGGGGTGCGTTTAGTGAAGCTGCTGGCATTTCTCCCACCGCCTTCAACAAGAGCCAGCTCCATTAACACCAGTATTAACAATGGCTAATATTTCATGTGGATACGGTGCCTTTCATTCCGTGGCATCCCAGAGTGCTTCCTAAGATACAGCTAGCCTGGAAGATTAACCCAACATTGTAATGACTGTGTCTGAAGGATAAATCCGCTTCAGTGACAGGACCTTATTGAGGTCAATGGCAAAATCCCATTGTCTTCCTTCACAGGGAGATCAGACCTACAATGTTGGAGACCATCCCGTGGATTTGATCTGTTGGATATGAGGCTCTCGTCCTTGTTGTTTTAGTCCTTCATAAAAAGTGGGATGAGCCTTCACTCACTTCAGGGGTGGAAGGAGGGTACGTTGCTGGAGGTACCCAGTAGGAATGAGTGAGTTGCCACTGTTTTTCGTAAAAGTCTTCCTTTCCCAATATCTTGAAGCAGGGCTATGTGTCCCAAGACTGGAGCAGGAACTGTTCTGCACATGATAAAACAAAGAGAATAATTCCTGCCCATAATTAACTTGCTCTGAAATTAATGAATCATAGAATCATGGAATCATTAGGGATTGGAAGGGACCTCAAAAGATCATCTAGTCCGGTCCCCCTGCAACAGCAGGATCACCTAGACCAAGTCACACAGGAACACATCCAGGCAGGTCTTAAACATCTCCAGTGAAGGAGACTCCACACCTCCCTGGGCAGCCCCTTCCAGTGAATTTGATGTACACACGTTGGGCTGGTTTAGTTTTAATTTAGCATGTGTTTGTCACTTTTATCACAATGAGTTTTCATGGACAAAGTCTTCTCTCTGGGTCTCTCACTTCTCTACCCCAGAAACACAGGTAGGCCCATGGCTCTGAGGTTTTGGGGACCACTTTTAACTCTGCTGAGACTGGCCTTTGAAGTCACTGGGAGTAAGTTCCATCTCGCTGCCGTGACTGTGCTGGTCTCACTCCTCCTGACACTTATCTGAGTCCCTATCAGCCTGGTACTTGGGTCAGGTACCTGCTAGGAGGGTGAGAGCACATACACCCGGATAATGTGTCCAGCTAACAGCTTGGATGGCATCTCAGAGCCCAGCTGTGGGGCTGGCCACAGCTTTGTCACCATCTTAAGCAAAACTTGCATCCTCATCCTTAAATTTCAGACCAAATCATGACCTAGGTTCTTGGTGATTGAGTGAAACATGAGAGATGCTGCTTTGAGGAAGGGGTCATTGTCCTGCAGGACATGACTCCATGCTACACAAGGTCAGGACCTTGTGCTTTCTCTAAGAGCCAACACAGTCCCAGTCCTAGCACCAGAACCAGGCCACTGCCAGCTCCTGAACTTGCACCTTCACCTGGAAATTAGTTCTCAGTTCCCCTGTGCCTTGGTGTTATGATGGGAATCTTCATTAGGAGCTGGGGAGGCTGGGCTCTGTGTCTGTTTCCCTGGATCTAAGCTGCATCCATGGGCAATCAGGGCTTCCAGGTCTCCTCCAAAGGACCTCCCTTGTGTGTGCACCATCCCCTTCCCTCCACAAGGACAGGGTGCTAGGGAGGAGGGTGATGTTGTACTTAAAGGTCATGACATTTAGAGTTTTTCTTGTTGCTGCCCCAGGGCTGCTGTTGGCTGCACATGAGCAGGTTCCTCCTTCCTACCTTTAGCAAGCAGGGCTGCTCCCTTGGGTCCCATTTAGCCAAAGGTAGAGGGATTAGCCTTTTATTCAGCCAAGTTTTGGATGAGGTGAAATTTCCCAACATGCTGGTACAGAGAGCCTGGACTCACTAATTCAGGCTGGGACAACAAACTAAATTGGGTGAGCCTGGTCCTTTCCCTGTGGTCCTGCCCTCTCTCTGTGCCCATGGAGAACAGGGAGCTATCGTGTCCCTGCCTGATACGATACCTGTGCTGTGGGGGAAGGCACAAAACAGTGGCTGGTGAGCACAAAGTGAAGCTTTGCTGTGATCTGGAAGAAGGGGCTGCTTGTCTCTTGTCCTGGTTTAAGATCTTCTGGGTGAAGATCTGTTCAGGACCTTTGCAGGGACAACTCTCTTCATTGTCCTTCTCTTAGGCTAAGACAGTAGTTGCTGATGAAGAGAGGATCCATCTTTTTCCTCCTTTTCTCCCTTATGCAGAACATCCATCAGCACTGCCCAGTGCTCACATCTAGTATGAGAAGCAATGTTCTCTCCTCAGGGATTTGCTGGACTCTCCTGCTTTCCATGACTTCTACGGCTTCCTCTGTAGAGGAGCCCGTGCAAGACCTGTCCAACTCCCCATGTAGGCTCCCAGGTCCAGATTTTAAGGACTTTTATGGGTATTTAGTACACAAATCCCTTCCCAAGTGTGGTCTTTGGGGCTTTCACTTGTGCTAACGCGTGCCCTGATGCTGGCTCTCTGCACAGCAGTGTGAGTGTCTTCCTTCAAGTCCAACAGACCTTTTACTACTGTCTCCCAGCCCTGGTGGGTGTGTGTGGTTGGTCATGCAGAGCATAATGCTTAGGTTTCCTAGAGATGTATCTGAAAGTAGGAAAAGCTGTGCTGGGCAGCACAAATACCTGTTTTCAGCACCTGGAGGGCTTTAGAAATGAAATTGGATCTGCTGGAGTACATCCAAAAGGATGGTCATGGCAAAATCTTTCAATAGGAGAAAAATAAGACCAATACCCATCACTTTTGTGGGGAATTTGCCCAGTTCTCTAACACCTCTGTGGAAGCTTGAGACCCCTTGTAGCACTGAAATCCCAGCAGCTCTTGCTGCTAATGGTTTTCAGATCAGTCAGGAAGCCTCGGGGTGAAACGGTGTCTGTGGGGAGTGTTTCAAGGTGATAATGATTGGTTTCGTTCCCAAACACGGCGCAGTTACCTAACGTGCAGCTCGCTGGAATTTCTCAGTCACTTGGGTTTGCTCCTGTGGGGCTCTGCCAGCAGCTTGCTGTCATCCCCTCCTCAGAAATTCCAACTGTGCTTGGGATTTCCTGGTGGGATCTGGATGTTGGGGTGGTGAGGAGAGGCTGCGTGGCCATGGGACATCGGCGTGCACAAGGGGAGGAGTGGGGGGCTGCTGGTCCTGGGCACGTCCCTGGGGCTGCCTGGGCACATCCTTGGGGCTGCTAGGGCTTGGGGTACACGACTCCTATGGTGATCTGGGGGGAAAGAATGGAAGCACAAAAAAAAATAATTGATTTTTGTTTAGATTAACAGACCCCTGACTATGAAGAAAGAAGGAATTCAGACCAGAAACCGAAAAATGTCTAGCAAATCCAAAAAGTGCAAAAAGGTCCATGACAACCTCGAAGACTTTCCCAAGAGCAGCTCCTTTAACCCCGCCGCCCTCTCCAGACACATGTCCTCCATCAGCCACATTTCACCTTTCAGTCACTCCAGCCACATGCTGACTACACCGACACCGATGCATCCTCCATCCAGCCTCTCCTTCGGACCTCACCATCCTTCCAGCATGGTCACTGCCATGGGTTAGCGAGAGACTCCCCTGCTGAATGCTTACGGTCTCAAAATGAGATTTACTTTATATACTTGCATTTTTGCAGGCGCGTGGTTATGGGTCTGACGTCCCAAATCGGATGGGAGGGGGAGAAAAAGAGAGTTAAGGGGTGGGAAAGAAAAAAAAAAATCAATAAAAATGTTATTTGAAGACATAAGAGAGAAAAAAATAATTAAAAAACACTGAAAAAAAAAAAACTACAAAAGTGCAAAAAAAAGGAAAAAAAAAGAAAAAAGAGAAAAAGTAAAAAAAAAGTTTTCAAAAAGTGATGTTTGCCACTTTTTAAAGGAACTCACTATGGCGTCTCTGTATTCTGACCCGCTGAATCTGGATACCATTTGTGAATAAGCCATTCAGAACTCGCATTCCCTATTGGGCAGGATCTCCAGTGCTGTGAAAAAAAACCCCCACAATAAAATCAAATAAAACCCGCCGAACATTGCATATAACTTATACTGTAAGAAATACTGTACATTCGAGGAAGACTTTATTGCATCTGGGGAAGCTGTAAAGAAAAAAGGCATGAAGGACTCCGAGAGATTTTTTTTTTTTTCCTTTTCCTTTTAAAAAACAAAAACCAACAAAACCAAACTCAAAAAAGAGGACGGGAGGACAATTTAAAAAAAAAAAAAACAAACAGAAAAGCAAACAATGCAGACCAAGAGGAAATGCGGTCTTACGAGCAAACGGACCAACTGCCAGTCGTGTCTTCTCCTTTTATTTTGTTTTGATTCTGGGTTTGTTTTTTTTTTTGGTTATTGTTGGAGT
>VXBP01003978.1:230191-274506 GCA_013400115.1 Rhinopomastus cyanomelas
GTTTTGATCTTTATTTTATTTTATTTTATTTTATTTTATTTTATTTTATTTTATTTTATTTTATTTTATTTTATTTTATTTTATTTCTTTTCCTTCTTTCTCCAGTTTCTTTGTTTGTTTCCAGGGAGAGGGGGGGGCTGGCTAGAACGGTTTTGAGGATGCATTAACTAACTAACTAACTGAATAAACGACTAAAGAAACCAAACCTGTAGGGGAGACGACTCATCTCGGGCCACGGGCCCTTCCCATAGGAGTTGCCGCTGGTGTCAGGCGATCAGTGTTACCCTGCGGACGTTGCCAACGAGGGGTTGTCCGATAGCCATTCTCCAGGTCTCTGCGCATTGTGAACAAGTTCCTGTAATTGTTGTTTGTATGTATAATTCAACGCACCAAAATAAGGAAGATGTAGATTTATTTCATCCTATTATACAGACTGAATGGTTGTACAAATTTATTTACTGCTAGTGATAAGACCTGCTTTTTTTTTTTTTTTGGTTTTCTTTTTGTTTTGGTTTCGTATTTTTTTTTGTTTTCCTCTTTTTTTTTTTTTTTTGTTTTGAGAATAAACTAGATTAAATTCTGTTGACTTGAAAGTGTTTTGTGCTTCGGGGTGGCCAAGGGAATGTGTTTCTTTATTATTTTTATTATTATTAGTTTGAGGTTTGTTTTGATGGTACTTCTTACGCGGACGCCACGGGTGATGGGAATGTTGTCTCTGTGCTCATGCTGACAGCCAAAGCAACGCTTGTGGTGGCTTGGTGAAAAATACCCTACAGAACCAAGGGAAAAAAAACCCCTCACAAATAAATGGACTGCATGTTAGTGTAACTCCCTGTCCAGTGTGTGCTCCCTGCCCCTCGACCTGCAGCCCAGCTGCCGCTCCTGCCTGAGATGCTGGGCTACTGTGTGGGATGGGTCTCTTCTGGCCATCATGGTCGTGAACCTGTGTTGAAGATGACTTGGGAGTGGGAGAAGTGGAAGGTTTGACAGGGTCATCATGATCCTAGTTACTTTTGGGGCAGCAGTGCGACAGACTAGTGCTGGGATGGACTCCAAGGCTTTGGAGCACAGCTGGGAGAAGTCTCCTTCTCTGGAGGTGTTTACAATGTGCCTGGATGCTTTCCTGTGCAGCTTGGTCTAGGTGATCCTCCTGTGGCAGGGGGATTGGACTAGATGATCTTTCAAGGTCCTTTCCAGTCCCTGAAGTTCTGTGATTCTGTGAATGCTCTCTACCCCACTGGACACTCGTATAGCTTGATGGTCTACAGAGACCTTGATGTGAAATCAAGATTGTAGAATCATAGAATCATCAAATCATTAGGGATTGGAAGGGACTTCAAAAGATCATCCAGTCCAATCCCCCTGCCACAGCAGGATCACCTAGACCAAGTCACACAGGAACACATCCAGGCAGGTGTTAAACTTCTCCAGAGAAAGAGACTCCACAACCCCCTTGGGCAGCCCATTCCAGTGCTCTGTGCTTGGAGGAACAGGCAGAACCTCTTAGAAAAGGCTGGAATTGGTTGGTAAACAGAGATCATTCCCCCACATTCAAAGGCCATCAGCCAGGCCCCTCCTGCAAGAGTTTCCTTGGAAATAATTTCATTTGTATTAACACTGTTAATAGCAAAATTTGATCCTTGCAATTGGAGATCTGGTGGTTTAATCATGAGATATCGGTCTTTGTTTTAGTCTTCATTATTTACTCTTCCGACTTCTTTACACCATCACAAGGGTTGAGCATTTACTCTCCAAAGGAAGAGTTCTTATTACCCAACTCCATTTGCTGGAGATTTAAGCACAGTGTGATAAGACAGAGGTTGCCAAGGCTGTGAGAAACCACTTTAAAAACTCTAAACAAAAAATCAACCTCCAAACATAAAAACCTCTGACCTTCCAATGATTTTTTGTTGGGATTTCTGGATGTAGAATGCAGTAACTTGAGTTCCTTCACCATGGAATATGTGTTCTCCTGCCCTTCAGAGCCAGGCAGATGGAAAAATACCACTGTATCTATCAGATGCTATTTTGAACCCACTTTCCCTTGGGTGATAACTGGAGAGGGTAACAGCGGCACAGTTTAATCTTCTGTGGGATGGCCCATGTGAACAAGGAGGTTCCACGTGAGGAAGACCGTGTCCAAACTATCAGACTGATTATACAGAGGGCAAATAGTCATTTGATTTGGGAACGAGGGAAGAGACCAAGAGGATTGACCTTTATTTAAGTTTCTTCTCCTGTCTCCAAACGAGCACAGTCAGACCACATCTGCCGTATCGGCGGCTTTAGCAGACGCGAGTGGAACAGGGGGTAATTGCTCTGCGATGTCGTATATTCTTCCCCTTTCCCCCTCTGTTGACAAAGAGTTGTAAAAAAAGAGTCAGAACAAATGGCCAATGTTTAAAATCTTACGTGAATCCCCTTTTGGCTTTCCCAATGAGCATCTTGAGCACAAAGACTAAACGTCGAAATAAAACAGTGAGGAATTACCGAGATGAAAATGGAGATCTTGTTGGCTCCAAATTAATCATCTCACGAGCTCTAGAGCTATTTTCAGTTAGTCTGACAATCAAAGGAAATAATTATTATTGCTAATATTCAGCTTGAGAGGTTATTATTCTTAAATTTGTGATGCTACAACCTTTCCCTCATCAACAGTCTGCAGCTGGACTAACACACTGATTCCAGGACCTCAGCGACTGTGAAAATTAGGGGAGGACTCACACAGCAGGATTTATTATTTATTAATAATAATATTTTTATGATGGTGCTTTTAGCTTTCCGTTCACTTTAGAGGGAACTGGCTCCTGAGTTTTATGCTTTTCCTTTGTTTTTTAACTCACTCACAACTGAAAACCTCTCCTGCTTGCGTTTTCCTTCTCACGCTGTGATTCTGTGATTCATAGATCTTAGGGGCATTGAGATGAAGCAGAACTGGGGCCACCTCAGAGAATGAGCATCCTGAAAAGGACACAAGTGGAGACACTCTGTCTACACACACTCTAGGAAACAGACACAGTTTGTCTGGAGAGTTCCTACATCAATTCTCTTACATTCTGATGCCAGACAGAGGATGACTAGAACCTCTCACATCAAATACCCCCTGATCGCTGCCTGAGATGCTAAATGAGCATCAGTGGATCTGCTAGTTTCTCAGTTGTGTTTTTTTAAAGTTTTCTTTTCCCAGACCAAATATTCCAGAATTTGAATGTCTTCGATGATTTTGTTTGTTTGGTTTTTAATGGAGTTTGTTGTCTGGTTTGTTTGTTTGTACTGGGGTTTTTCTGTTGCTTCTCTTCCCTTTAGTGGAAGGGGCTGCCCAGGGGGGTTGTGGAGTCTCCTTCTCTGGAGGTGTTTAAAACCTGCTGGACGTGTTCCTGTGCAACTTGATCGACGTGATCCTGCTGTGGCAGGGGGATTTGACTGGATGATCTTTCCTTCCAATCCCTAGTGTTCTCTGTTTCTGTGAACACATGAGGAAAATCTTGTTACAGAAAAGGCTGAGAACTGTTGTTTTTGGGCAAATACCTTGTGAATGGTGACTCTGCCTTTCTAAAATTGCAGAGAAGAGCTGATGAGAGGCAGGTAGGAGGAGGAGAGCCCTCTGAGTCATGGCTCTGCTTCAGTGATCTCCATGGTGCAGAAAGCACCATGAAAGTCAATAGTGGAGCCAATCTTGTGGTCTCTTTTCAGGCAAACTGCCTTCTTGGAATTTGAGTGAGCAACAGCTGCTGTGCTGGTGTGACCGTGGTGTTGACATTGTACTTGTGATCCAAGGAAAAGCCCATTGACATCAGTGGAAAGACTTCTCATGATTAATGCAGTAAGACTTGAGTCAAGACCTCCTAAGTATTAACTTCAGTGTTAACATCTTGATTTGTCTGCCTTAGTTAGCTTTTCAGCTGCACAATCCATACTGATGGATCCTTCTAAGCTCAGTGCTTAAAGAAGCAACTGGAAAGGCTGTAATTACCACAACTGGTAAACCTGTTGTTTTTCTGCTCTGCTTTTGAATCATGAGTTGTCACAGGACACATCCAGACCTGGATTTAAGCTCAGATTAGCAGTGTGCTTTTGAATTGGTTTCCCAGTAATTCCATTTTAGGGAGATGGGCTTTTACCTTGGCTCATAGTGCATGATTTCCTTGGGCCCCCACAGAACCTTCTGTGCTACTACACTAATGGGAATTTGGGCTCTGGGGCCACACTAAAACTGCCCTGAAAGCAACTTCCCTGAAATACAGTCTCTGGGTCCTCAGCAGAGGTTGTTTTTCCCTGGAGAGTCATTCCTGTTTCTAAGGAAGAATTATTTTCGGTGAGAGTGGTAAGACATTGGTACAAGTTACTCAGAGAGGTGATAGGAACCCATCCCTGACCTTCCAGGTCAGGTTGGACAGAGTTCTGAGCAACCTGACCTAGCTGAAGATGTCCTTGTTCACTCCAGAGTGGGTTTCGACTAGAAGACCTTTGAAGGTCCTTTCCAAACCAAAGCATTAGATGATTCTAACACACACGTTGCCACAAAGCACTTGTGCTCATACCCCCTTTTTGTCACCAAGACTCACTTAGAACTTGAAGTCTGAAGAAGAGTCCATGTGGGTGATGACAGGACAGGAGGGAACAGGTTTTGATTTTGCAGAGTTTGGATGGTGTTTTCCATAACAGAACAGAAGTTGTTATGGAAAAGCCCTGTACATAAGGCCTTTAAAAAGTCTCATATTTATCCCTATCTTTTTCGTGGAGGTTCTCCATTGCTTTGGGAAATTCATCCCCATCTGGCAGTATGGAGATAGCCACCAATCAATGTATATCATAGCCATTAGGTTGGGAAAGACTTGAAGATCAGTGAGTCCAACCATTAATCTAGAACACATCCCTGAGCACCAGATCTATGCAACTTTGTCCTGGAATAGTCATTCAACCACCTCACTAGGCAGCCTGCTCCAAAGCCTGATGACCCTTCAATAAAGAACTTTTCCTCGTGCGTAACTGAACCTTCCTCTGGAACAACCTGAGACCTTTTCCTTTTGTCTTATCACTTGTTACTTGTGAGAAAAGATCAGCTCCTCTACAACCAGCATCTCTACAACACCCTTTCAGCCGATGTAGGCAGCAATAAGACCTCCTCTCAGTCTCCTTTTCTTCAGACTAACCAGCCCCAACTCCCTCAGCCACTCATTACAAGGTTTGTTCTCCAGACCCTTCACCAACCTTGTTGCCTTTCTTTGCATGTGCTCCAGCACCTCAGTATCTTCCTAGTGTTGAAGTGCCCAAAACTGAACACGATACTCAAGGTGTGGCCTCACTAGTTTGTGTGATCAGCCCTGCTGGGGATACCTGGTGTCACACCCTGACGTCTGCTTTGCAGACGATGCCTTAAACCAAGGAACATCAGACCTGCAACACCCACTAACTTTAGCAGGCCCTCAGGGAGGAAGGAAGGGGTGAGGAACAAACAAAATGCTGGTCTTGAAGGGCAACATCTTCCCTGTCCTGTGAATGAGGCAACAGAAAACAAATGTGGTGTGACTGTTGCGCGTAGAAGGTGTTGCACGTGAAGGTGGAGAAGGGGTGAGTATTTTAATCAGGTGTTTCCTAATGCACCAGTGGTTGATTTTTCCACCTTCTGTGAAACTACAGATGCAGTTGGGTGCTCATGGGTGGTATGGACTCCTTACCCTGCCAGCAAAGGAAAGGTGACGTGTCCAACCCATGAGTAAGCATGTCGATGCCCAGACAACCGGAGGCCGCCTGTTGTCACAGGCAACACCCTCCTCACCGGTTGTGTGGTGTTCTGCATGTGCCCCGGTGGGTAGCGAAGCTGCAGCTCTGCAGAAACCAGGCACAACATCAATGTGTTGTAAATTTATATCTGTTTCACACACTTCCCCGAGGCTATGCAGACTCCTGGGTGGATGTTGGATCACTCGATCTTAGAAGTCTATTTCCCTTGTTATAAGTTTAAATGAAGGCTTTGACCTGAAGCTCAACTCATTTTTTTCTCTCAAGGTACAAAACACCTGGTTATTTAACCTGTCCTTTTACATTTCCACTCTGGGTTACTGTCAGCTCCAGAGGCACTGAAATAATTCATGAAAACCTGTCCTCTGGGAAGACAGAAGTGACTGAAATGCTCAGGGAGAGCTTGCTTGTGAGCCTCACGGGCTGGCCTTCATGCTAACGCGGATGAGCACCCAGCCTTCTGCGTGAGGATTTGGGCTTATTCCATGAAGTGCTTTAGTTCCCAGTTAATACTCTATTGCAATATTATAGCACAATTGTTTGCTTAACTATTTCTTTATTAGAACCACATTAATCTTCTTATGCTACTTGACTGGATAACCCTTTTCTTGCCGAGCCGTAAGTCGCCCAGTGCCCAGGTCCCATTGGCTGCAGGGAGATCTGCTGTTCGTAGACTTGAGTTACTTTATTCCAAGCCAAGACACAGTCCTGCACCTTCAGTTCTGCTCCTAATTATACTCTTCCCTAATATTCACCAGACAGAAGAGCTTCCTCTCTGTGAGACCATCGTTATGAATAATTAAAAAGTCAGAAGAAAGCAATACACACTGGGGTGAGAGTTGACAACCATTAGCTTCTTGAGACTCTTGCTGTCTTCCCCCTTGTGTCAAGACTGTCCCTGGCCAGGGAGACCAGAGGAGCCCTTTCTGCAAGAGGTGAAGTTGTCCTACTCGCGCAACCTCAAGCTGGTTGAGAAGGTCATCCCTTTTCCATGTGCACGCAGAAATGATCGCTGATGAATTTGCTTCCTGCGGAGTCGCACCGGAGCAGATTTATAGATGCTGTGATAAATTTTAAACTATATTTAGGGACTCTGAGGAAACTGTAATGAATAGGCACAGGTCCTGAACTGTGATTCGTGAACGCAGCTGCTTCATAATAGACTTTTCTCCTTTTTTTTAGCAGTACCAGTATGGGACAGGAAGTGGAGTGGAATATAAAACTCATGCTAAGCCTGGAGAGAGGAGGATCCTCAAGCAGGAATTGAACAGGACCCATGGGAACGCTGAAAATGAGGAAGGAGGGCCTGAACCTATGATGGATTTCTGAGCAGTCACCCAGGGTCTTTCCATTAATAGCAGGCAGGATGTTTTCCTTTATGAAAGCTCGATTAAGTTTGTCAGGCACTGATAACCTTTCCATAAGAATATTCTTACTACGTGGACCGTGTCTGTGCACATTATGAAGATATTCTTGTCTATTGGCTTCCGTTGGGTGGCTTTGCTATAAGATCCTGTACATCAAGACAGAGGGATGTGTGCATATGGGCCTGACATTCTTGTTTGTGTTTAGTAGACCTTTTCCAGAAGGGTCATGGGAGAGGAAGGTGAAAGCCTATGGATTCGACGATGTGTATCTGCCCTTGTTGTGAATGCGTCGGTACTCCATGGATGCCAGACCAGAATAGCTGTGATAATTGTTCTACATAGTTGTCTCATTGCATCAGAGGATTCAAAAACGGGGTGCAGGTAAGGATATCTCTCCTATCACCTCGTTGGCAAATCGACTTGAAGTTTTATCACAAACTCCAGGCATTTAATTCAGAATCTTCCTGCTGAGTTTCAAAGGTTCCCTTCTCTCTGCCCTTGCCCTTAGAATGGATTACACCCATGTCTTTTTTGGCTTCTGGTTTTAGCCATCTGACGCATATTTCCCTTGCTCATGGTGCAGAGATCTGCTCAGACTGTTCCTTACATGTCTGAGTGCAAGTAGCAGGGTTTTTTTTGGAAGAATTCAGTTGGGAGACAGGTAGGAGGCAAAAGGCTTTCCAAGACTTCAAGTGTCTTCATGCACGTTCTTGAAGACCTCAGGCTGGTCAAGCACAGAAGTGCTGGCTTTACCTGAGCGTGATGCATCGGCACAGAGTGTGTCGGCAGCTCAGACGTGATTTACGATGTTCGGAGAGATGAGGAAATCCTGTGTCTTCACCGAATTTTCTTTCCATTCCCTCTTGTCTACTTGATCCACATCTCTGACATGATGTCATGCACCTTGACTGTGTGAGTAGAATAAATAACCCTTCAAGTCCTATCTGCCTTCAAACTTTGAGAATCAGGTCTTCATTCCAATATTGCTAGAAGTGTTTGCCAGGTCAATTCTTTGCTCAGTCCCAGGAATTACTGACTTCTTTTGACTTTGTTTTCCTTTCAGGCACTAGAATACCCAAATTTGGTCTCCTCTCCACCATACATCTCCTGCTGGGTTAGGAATAAGAACCATTTCTCCTTTAGGGCAGTGGTAATTCAATAATCAATGAGAATCTAGAGGCATGGAAGGGAAACCTCTATCGAACCTGAAGAAGTTCGAAGTACTGACTTCGACAAGTGTTTGAGCTGAGATCTGTCCAGATGAACACATTTCTGCTGTTCCAAGACAGTCACAGAGTTTTCTAGGTGTTTTTAAGTGGTCCTGTAATATCATTTAAATGTCACCTGTGGAGATGTTTCATCTTGATGACTGATTAAGGCTTAGGAACATGGGTGGGTGGCATTAACTAGATGGGACATGTGCCCCTCCTGGGTGTAGAGATGTGTGTGTCCACACTAGCTGCAGTAGCAGCTGCGTGTGTCAGGGACTCATAGTCTTGCATGAACTTTAGCACATCCTGGCACGTCAGAGTATATGTCAGGTAGAGGAGCACCTTAGTAATTAATTGACCTGCAAAGTAGTTTATTCTCTGTCTCTTCTGCTAAATCAAAGCCAACATTTTCCTGTGTGTAAGGATATTGTCTCGTTTCAAAAGACCTTGTACTCAAGTGTTTGCTCATTCATTTCTAAGCCCACTCCCCTGTCTTTGCCATTCTTAAGGCTTTCCAAGGGCCTCTGGCCTTTGCCCAAGTAATGATTTGCTGATTCTGCTGTTTGCTCTCAGCAAAGCAGAGGCAGTTTGCAGCATTAAGTGCATTAGGATTTATTCAGTTGAGTTCAGCAGCTGATGCAGAAATATGAATCAGCTCAGATCCTGATTTTCTGGAAAACCCTGCTTTGGAAATGGTTCCCTTCTCTTCCTCGAGGTCCATCTCCAAAGCCACTGGTGCTGACAGACAGCCTCCCACCTCATTTGTCTGCTTTAAATCAGCTCTGAGCACAGGTTGGACGTTGGATTTCCAGGGCTGTCAGCCATTCTTGGTCCTCAAAGGAGCAGACAACCTGTCAGAGGCGATCAATAAATGCCATTGCCTGCCCTGGAGTGTAAGACTTTTCAAAAAGAAACTCCCAGGAGGGAATTCAAGCCAGGTCTGTAATCCTGACCACACTCACTGGTGGTTATGGTGGTTGTAGTCTTCCTTCTTTGAAATGTTCACAGAGTGTGCATCCTGTGTGACTTGATCGGATGATCCTGCTGTGGTGAAGGGATTGGGCCAGATGATCTTTGGGGGTCCCTTCTAATCCCTAATGCTCTGTCATTCTGTGAGCCCCAAAGGATGAAAAAAGAGATGGAAAAGAACTTGTCTGATACTCCCCAGGCACTGCTTCTTAATACCAATGTCCTGGTACATTTATAACTACGGCAAGAGAAGGTGTTTATACTGGAGTGGGGTCAGTGTTTGGTTTGGGTCCTTTGCATATTTGGGTGGCCAGGAAAAGTCCATCTGTGCCCTCAAGAGCATCACTGCAGTTTAATTTGGTGGCACCAGAGCTGTGAAACTAATGCTGGGATTACTGTGAAGAATTAGGCTGTGTTCTGAATGACACTGGCCAGCAAAATAGGAGGAATGTCTGTCTTTTGAGAGGCCTAAGGAGGATTTTATTAGTGTCTATAAATATGTGGTACTGTATCTTTAATATAGATATGATCTATATCTAGATATTTTATATAGGTAGAGAAAGAAGCAGACTCATGGCTCCTCACCTAAACACCTCTTCCTGAGATGGCATCACAGCAAAGTCTCTGAGGCACAAACCTCTTCAGACCCGAGCATCTCTGTTTTTATATCAGTGCTGCACTAGGTGCTGCAGCGATTCCTCCTTTGCTTTATTGCCATCAACTAGTTCACATGATTCAGGTTTTCCTTTTGGTCTTAGACGTCGTATCAAAAGGGCCTCTGGCAGCAGCAATAATTATAGACAAAAATTATTTTAATATTTATCTTATCTAACATCTGGGCATGTATTGGGAGGGCACCCAGACACAGCAGTGACGCCACAGGAGTTTGAAATACCATTGTACCAGTAAATAAACAAACATGTAAGCGCTTTGATTCTCAGCTGCGTAGAGTTAATGCTTCACACATCTTAAGGGGGTGTTATTTCACTGTTAAAGCACTAAAATTAAGCCAGGACTCCTGAGTGTTATTTTAACTTCTACACTTAACCAGTCACAAAATTATGGTCACATAGACAAAAATCTATGAAGTGCACCTTTATTAATTTTTTCTTGCCCTCATCAGCTTTCACAGAACATTAGGGATTGGAAGGGACCTCAAAAGATAATCCAGTCCAATCCCCCTGCCACAGCAGGATCACCTGGACCAAGTCGCACAGGAACACATCAAGGAGGGTTTTAAACATCTCCAGAGAAGGAGACTCCACCACCCACCTGGGCAGCCTGTTCCAGTGCTCAAACGCGAGCGCACGTCAATCCACGAAGCATGGTTGTGCAAAAGTCAGTGGGTTTGTCAGCTGCCAAAGGTCTGGAATTAGAAATGCAGAACAAAAACTCTGGCTACTAAAGATGCCACTAGATTATGGCACTGCTTTGGGTTCTTCTCGCAGGAACTCAACCTCTGGTGGAGCAAACAAGTTTGTGGTCTTCCTGCAGGTGGGTATTTTCCTTAAAGTTAGATTTGCTACAAAAATATAGCAAGTGAAAGAGAGGGAGGCTCCTTCCAAAAACTAGACCTTGGGGCTGGAAGCAAAAAGACCTCAGGGAAATAAACCTCCAAAGGTATAATTTCAACATTTTCAAAATGTCCCTTTTGGAAATGGTTTGGCTTTCATGTTTCCAAAGCAAAACCTTTTGATTTTTTCCTTTGTTTTGAAAAGGCACTCTTCATAAACACCTGACTTGACTTAAAAAAAAGGAAAAAAGACAGAAAAAACCTACCAGGGCTAATTAAGATAAAAAACAGAGGGTCAAGTTCAGCAAAATAATTTGCCTTGATCTGTAATTAAAAAAAACATTAAGCACCAAATTAAAAATGAATGTTCACTCCCCTTTATTCTGTGTCTGAATGGAATCGCTTCTCATCTTCTAGCACAGGGTAATTTTTTTCACCCAGATCATTCCAGGACTTAATGTGCTGTTTCTGATCCGTAGTCGAGCTAGGCTTCAGAAAGCCCAATATTAACAAGGACCGTGACATTTTAATGCTCCCTTCAGACACCCTATGGGGATGTCCTGCACAAGGAAAGCTTTCTTTTATCTGTGAGTGACTTATTGACCAGATGATCTTGCGAGGTCCCTTCCAATCCATAATGATTCTATGATTCTGGGATTGACCAGCACCCATGAGTGACATAGCACGTTTCTGTCCAGGATGGATGATGAACAGTAACAATGATGTGTAGAAACAGTGTAGGTACACACACACACACACGGAGTGAAGACTTCATATGTCTTCATATGTTGGACACATGAATCTAAAGGCTTTCAAATACATAGCTCTGAGCTCAGCTGTCAAATCCCAGCTGTACCAGACCCTACTGCATTTTTGGCATGAACATCTCTCAGGCCATCTTGCCAGAAGACGACTAACAAGTAGGGGAGAGGAAAGTTTGCCTCTTCTCCCTCTCCCTCTCCCTTTCCCTAGTTGGGTAGTGTAGATCTGTGTAGCTCTTCTCCCCACATGAGCACAGGAGCACCACCTCACATGGCCTTTCTGAGAGGGTTCCTTACCTCAGCAGAGCATTAGGATCACTAGGCATGGTTCAGGCTCTGTGCAATGCAGGGAACCATCCTGAAACGGTTCCAGAAGGCTCATCCTGAAGGGTAGATGTATTGACAGATCAATGGATCAGGCATTATTCTGCTTTCTTAAAGCAGGCTTTTGGAAGGCTGCTAACACGTGGAGATGCGCTGGATTCTTCCAAGGCATCTGCTACTGGTGTGGAAAGAGAAGTGGAACAACATGAGCCAAAGCTCTGTGTATTTTCACAAGTCCTTCAGCTGCTCCCCCTTTAATCCAGGAATGTAGGGGTGTAAATCCCAATCTAATAGCTTAGTTGTGTTTGATCCACCACTAATAATAGCTCCACCTACTCGATATGGGGCATAACTCACCCAAATTTGTAAGGTCATTTGGGTCTTTCGGGTAGGATGCAGCATGAACCAAGCACGTTGTGCAAATCAAGCAGTGCTGACATTGATGTTTCAGTGCAATATTTGCCAGCAGGAATCTCTCCAGGTCTGGAACTTGGGGTTCCTGCCTTGAGACCCTCAGCAGAGATCTCACAAAGTGTCTCAGTTGACCTTTATTTCTCGTTTCTAGAGAAACTGGCACAAACCCAAAAGGATCTCCTGGTAACATACCTGAGCTGTGCCCAGGGTTTGATTTAAAAGGGGGAACAACCCGTCAGGTCAAGTGAAATGGTTAACTGCAGCAGGGCTCAGTTACCTCTGTGTGACCTTCCTTGCGAACGCGGACAGGAGTCTCTCCGCGATGCTGCAGATGCTGGATGACTCCTCGAGCCCTGTTGAAAGACAGGGGTGATAAATAGTGTTTGAGCCACGTTTCTCCCCTCCTTCGGGCAGAATGTGAGAATCTCAGGCATACGGCTCTGGGAGAGTGATTCATGAGGTACCACTCACCCCGGCTTCCTCCGAGGGAGAAAGCTGACACTTCCAGGACACTGACCTCGAGCCCGTGCGCGTTTTAAATGGTTCAGCACCCTCAGGAAAACCACAATTAGACGGTGCCTCTCTTTATTTGACGCCCAGAGACGAGCAGAGCGCACTTATGGGGAACAAATGTTTGAAAAACAACTGTCAGAGAGGAAAAAAAAATGAAAAAGTTTTATTTGTTAATTTTAAAAAATACCTCTGACACTAGTTGGGTGAATCCAAAGCTGTTTGGAAGCGAGCTGAATGCCTTGATGCACCTCCCCACACAACCACCTTGCAGGAAAACAACCCCTCAGCCAAAAGAAAAATATTACAGGGCAAACCCACACAGGTTTTGCACTTTGTAGAGGCAAGATGATGCTTTAAATCTGCCTTCGTTATACAACTATGTCTGGCCAGGCTGAGCCTTGCACCCACTCCTCATGCCTTCCCCTCCCGTGCAGCACACGAGCTCTAGACACCGGCAGCTGAGTGTGGGCAGGATCTCAGATATCACGGCAATATAAATAAATAGAGAACGATGAGATAACGCGAACAGGCAGATGGAGGTGCTGATAACGAGATAGGCTGATGGGGTGGTCAGGGTAACTGCGCTTCAGCACACGCAGAAACACGTGGGTTGTGCCCCTTACCCCAGGGGCAAAGTATCCAGCATCCAACGTGACACACATGCGGCCACTCAGCCAAAAGTACTCGTAGCTTCTTGCTGAGAAGAAACCTTCTCTTGTGCAGCACGTTTAGAGCGACAGCAATTTCTATTGACACCCCCCCCCCCGATATTTTTTATGACAACTATTCATAAACAGGATCCTATGATTGGGACGGGTACAATTCGACCTCAAGATTAAAAAATAATACTAAAAAATGCCAACACTCCAGTATTTCCCCTGCTCAGCACCACCCTTCTATCACAGATTCACACAACACTAGGGATCAGAAGGCACCTTGAAAGACCATCTAGTCCAATCCCCCCAACCACAACAGGATCACCTAGATCCAGTCGCACAGGAACATATCCAGGTGGGTTTTAAACATCTGCAAAGAAAGAGACTCCACAACCCCACTGGGAAGCCTGTTCCAGTGCTCTACTACCCTTACCATGGTGAACAGGTTCCTTCTTGGATTTCTGCCAGTGGGCTAAATGGTGCCTGTAAGCTCCTTCCCCAGGCTCATGGCCCAAAGCCCACTCCAGTTACAGTCTGGTGTGATCCAGTCTGTCACTCGCTGGGTGTTTTTGCTAGAGTGATGACTGGGAAGTCTCGACTCAGCCTTGCTGTTGGTAATGAACCACTAGCATTTTGTGCTCCATGGGGTGGAGGTGAAGATATTTTTTATTGATCAGGGACTGAAACACAGGTTGAATTTGCTGAAGAACTTTCTGGCCAAAGTCAATAGTTTAGAAGTCATTCTTGAGGGTAAAGTGTTTCTTTGATGGAAATAATAATCTGATTGAACTTTTTCAAACTGAAGCCTTTTTGCATTTTTTTCTAAATGGCCTTTTCTTTGAAGGATTGACCCAATTTAATAATAAAAAAAGATAAGAAAAAAAGAAAAGTTTTAAATGGCTTCCAAACGACACCCAGCACTAATTTTCAGAGGGAGAAAATGTTCTGGGCTGACTCAAGAGATTTTTTTTCCTTGTTGTTTGTTTCATTAAAACCAAATGAAAACCTTCAAACTTCTCGTTTTGCTTTGTTTTGACTCTGTAATTTTTTTCCCTCCGCAGTTATTATGCTTGGCCACGTCGCTGGAAAATGCAGTAATTCACTGAAGTGACTCACCACTGGTGACCTCTTTGAAAATGCTTTTGGAGATACACCTCAAACATCTCCAATCTTCCATGTCTTTCCTCAGGTCTGAGAGTTGTGTTAATTAAGCATTGCCACATAGCACAGAGGGAAGAGAGCTATTACTGGAAAATGAGTGCAGGATTTTATGTGACCTGGCTGGAAATATCGGGACCTTCAGTCCTCCAGCAAGGAGGAAATCTGAGGGTCTTGGAGTGTTTCCTCCTCAGACTACGGTAGGTGACTCTGCATCTTTGCTGAGAACATCTGCCTGCGTACAGTTGTCAAGAAGGCAGCCACTGCAGCCACTAGGTAAGTTTGGCAAAGAAATGATGTGTTTTGCTGTGGATGCCTGGTGCGTTCCAAGCCCTAATGGTGCTTTGCAGGGGACGTTTCACAAAGGGTGATTAGGCACCGGTGGGAGAGAAAAAAAGGCTGAACTTTCTGAGGATGTGCAGTGCAAACAACACCACGGCTCTGCCTTCCCCACCCTTGCACCAAAACTATGTTGAGGTTTTGGAAAGTCTGCTCGTATTTTCATTTTCACTCCTCCAAGGTAGGACAAGAGGCAGGATGTGCTGAGGCACCACAAAAGGACGTCTGGTCTGGGTGGGTTTGCAGCACGCTGTGGCAGAGCTCAGGAGGGCTCTTGTTTGCGAGCAGGCTTGGAGGTGGGGCTTTTCCCATGATTTGAAACCTTCACCCCAGCCTCACCATCCTAAGTGTAAAATGGAATCTTTGTTGTGGGTGGCTGAGAATGATCCTGGCTTATGGATGCAAAGAGGGCAAAATGAAATCTTCACTCCTAAACTAATTGTATGGTTGAGCCTTGTCACTAGTCAAGTCTTCCCAGTGAGGGTGACAGAGCACTGGAAGATGCCGCCCATGGGGGTTGTGGAGTCTCCTTCTCTGGAGATGTTTAAAACTTGCCTGGGTATGTTCCTGTGTGACTTGATCTAGGTGATCCTGCTGTGGCAGGGGGATTGGAATTGATGAACTTTCGAGGTCCCTTCCAACCCCTAATGTTCTGTGATTCTGTGAAGTCCCTACTGAGGCTGCAAATCCTTCTGCTGTCATCAAAATCAGGATGAATTTTAGTCCTGCCTTGAAACAGAGCAGCAGTGGGTCAACAGACAGGGACCAGCAGCAGAGGAGTCAGGGAGAAGAAAGTAATATAATTTAACAGGAGAATTACAGCCCTTTATTTGTGCTGCTGCTTCTCCTCAGCCCCAAGCCTTGCATAAAGCTGTCTTTGTTGGGCTATGGCACAGGACTGACAAGAAGGGGGTTTAATACAGCACAGAAGCAAGGTATAGCTGTTATTAATGCAAGCGAAGGGTAGGCAGCCTCCTGAGTGCCTCAAAGTTTAAACAAATTACACGAGGCATTTCTCAGGTGAAATTGGAAAAGGTGCTCCCTGATGCAGAAGAGTGGCCATGAGCCCCCTGTGTTCACACCACCTTGGGTATTGTACGGAGCTTTCTTGTGAAACTGTTTGCCAAACCAGAAGTCCTAAATTGAAATGTGTTGACAGAAAGAATCTTACTGCTGATTTATAATTTAAATACGTCTTGAGGCAGGTTAGGAGATGATGCCGGGAAGTCATAATCCACCCTCTTTCCTTCCCTCCCCTCCCGTGTCCTGGTGCTTCTTCCAGCACTGGTCAGGTCTGCCAGGGCATTCAACCTTTTGGGCACCATCTCTTCACCTGCATTTCAGAAGGGGGTGAGAGGGCTGGGAACTTGGCGGGATCAGACCCTTCACCTCGTGCAATCCTATGACCCCGAGGGAGCCCACACACAGATTTATTCCGTAACACATAACAAACAACCTCGTTTTACTTGAAGGGAGGGGGATGAGCACTTTGAACAAATGATGCTGCCAACTGCACCTTGATGCAAGTGCCTTCTGCCAAGGTCTGTCTATCTATCTATATGATCTTTTATATTCCCAGCTCTTCCTGCTCATCTGTCTATCTATCCATCTCTCTTTTTCAGTCTTCCTCATTTCAAACTCTTTCCCTCTATCTGTCAGTTAATCTAGCTACTTATTTTGATGGCTGTCATCAGAATAGCATCTATTATGGTGTTTTAACTGTGCTGGCAAAGGACACCTTACAATTCCCCTGAAAAAATTGCTGTTGGATGGAAATCAGGCCCCAGCTTAGCTTGTGAGAAATCAAGTGAAAGTAGCAGTTGGGTGGCTGATTTGATTGTCCAGTCATCAGACCCTGGAACTAGGGTTTAAGGGATGAGGATCTAGTCCATGGCCTCTATGGGACTGTCTCCTTTAAATCTTATTCCCTCCCTCATACTGTTGTCCTCTTTTTTCTCATTTCTACACTCTTGAGGCTTGCAGTGAGCATCATTAACAGGGGGTTCCAGGTTCCACCTGGAAAACTGGCCCAATGGACTCGTGTGTAGTTGTGGCACTTGAGGAAGCGGTCGATCATGGGCCTTGCCAACGTTGTTTACTGTTGGACTCGATCTTGGAGATAGAACCACAGAATCACAGAACCGTAGAATCATTAGGGATTGGAAGGGACCTTGAAAGATCATCTAGTCCAATCCCACCGCCACAGCAGGATCACCCAGACCAAGTCACACAGGAACACATCCAGGTGGGTCTTAAATATCTCCAGTGAAGGAGACTCCACAACCTCCCTGGGCAGCCTGCTCCAGATCTTTCCACTATAAATAATACTATGATTCTGTGACCTCTAGGTGCTACCAGAAGGAAGTGGCATCTCTCTTCCTCCATGCTCTTCCCTCACATGTGAAAGGCATTCTCCATCATAGAATCATAGAATCATAACGGATTGGAAGGGACCTCAAAAGATCATCTAGTCCAAATGCCCCTGCTACAGCAGGATCTCCTAGACAATCTCTCGACGCATGTGGATGGGAAGGAGAAGCCGTTTTGCATTTGAGCTCAGAGCAGGTAATTAGTTGTCCTCTCTCCTCTGAGGCTATCAAATGTTCAGCTTCTTTTTTTGTTTTGCTGTGTTTTGAATTATTTTTTGCTTTCTGTCATCTGAAAGAAGACGAATGTGACCCTTTCTTTTCTCCTGGCCATGCTCCCTTCTCTCTCTGTTGTCCTCATGTGTGTAGTACAACACACACTTAGCTTACTTGGATTGCATTCACATGCACTAACTTCTACAGCCTGCAGCGAACAACGCAAACCCATCCTAGCAGGGTTTCAATGTACACAAGGAAATCGAACCTCCGATTTGCATAAGACAAGACTGTGCTAATTTGTTAAGTGAAGAGATAGATGAGAAACAAAAACATGCCTTAAAGCATGCACGGATGGTTACTGCAGAAACCAGTGCCCAAAATGGGTCAGATCCAAAAGGAAGCCAGGCAGAGCCCACTAGCTGCTCCTGGAGTTGGTCTTGATCAAAGAGTGAATAAAAAGCAAATATTAGTTTGCTCCATGAAACCACAGCTCTTGCATTTGAAAGACAGCAAGGAGCTACCTGGCACGGAGGCATGTCCCAGAAGGGATCCAAGGGTGGCTGCAGGATGCCCCACATCTCCCAGAAATGTTGGTTTATAATTTTTTTCAGGGTTAGAATCATAGAATCATCAGGGATTGGAAGGGACCTCAAAAGGTCAGCTAGTCCAATCCCCCTGCCAGAGCAGACTCACCTCACTGGAGAAGCCATGGAATCAGAATCACTCAGGGTTGGAAGGAACCATCATCCAGTTCCAACTCCCCCAGCACAGGCAGGGACACCCCAGCCTAGATCAAGCTGACCAGAGCCCCATCCAGCCTGGCCTTAAACACCTCCAGGAACAGGGCCCCAACCGCCTCATCATCTCTATCGCCTTCACAGAATCACAGAACATTAGGGTTTGGAAGGGACCTTGAAAGATCATCCAGTCCAATCTCCCAGCCAGAGCAGGATCCCCTAGATTAGTCAGAGAAGTTCTGGTGGAGAAGCACAGAGTGAGGCAGATGGGAAGATGATCTCATTTCCTCTCCTTTCTCAGTGATGTGACTCTTGCAGACAGAACTTAAAATTTCCCAAGGGAAATGAAATCAATGGAGAGTCTCTGGGAGTTTCCTTCTTTGTTACCTGTGAAAGAGACAGACTTCTGCTCAAGAAACGTGATCACCTCCAGCATCAAAGAGAGACACTTGGTATTAGCCATCGCGTGGACGTACACACACCTATGATGTTTGTGTCTACACATACATGGCTACCCAGCTGAGTAGGTTTTCCACGTCAGATAAATACCTGTGATCCCCAGCATCAGACAGCTGGATGAAACACACTTTTTGCTGAGCATTTGCTCTTTTCCCCACCAACTTCATTTATTTAACCAACAATAAGGAGCGATCACAGGACAAGAACAAAAATAATCACTACTTGATGCAAAAAAAGCTCTAAAATAATAAATGCCAAGAGCTCATTGAGATGAAAGACCTGAGGTGGTTGTTCTGGAGGAAGGGAAGCTGCTTTGTCGAAGAGCAATAATATTTTCCTTGCCTAAAGACCATGAAGGCTTTTCTGTTCAAGCTTCCCCCTGGAGCTTTAGCAGGACACGGCCGTGTTGTTGCACCTTTGATAGCACACAACCCGGCGATAGCTGCCTGGACAGGTGTGGTAGGGGTTGTAGTGAGACTTGACAGTCAGGACTTGTTCTCAGGGATCTGTTCAATTCTGTCTTTGAACAGCACAGCTAGGTGGCAAGAGATGCAGCAAACGGGTCCCTGCAGACCAGGACTGGGTGGCTCAGAAATATTGCCAGCCCGAGGCTCTGTGAGCCCCCCAGGTCAATGAGCTGGTTGTCTCCTAAGGATGGTGCCTCTGCTGCTGGCCTTTGGTTTGCTGATGTTGCTGAATGGGGACATACTGGTATGGGGACATACTGGTATGGGGACATACTGGTATGAGGACATACTGGTGTGGGGACCTGTAGAATGTAGAATGGAAGTAAATAGCTTTTTCTTTGGGATAAGTCATAAAAGCAGCAAATAGCATGGGAAGGAACTTCAGGGGTGAGGGAAGTCAATCCCTCCCCCTGACCTTGAAATATCTGAAGACAGGTTCAGCTATGCTGCTTACGGGCTAATATTTGTCAGTGGCTCTTTAAACCTCCTTTCCTCCTCACCATTAGAAATAATTTCTCTCCTCGTGTCTGTCGTCTCCCAGGAAAAGCACCAGACTTCACAGTATCCCTAAACCACCAATTGCTTGTTACTTACATGGCAAGCCCAGGAGATCACAAGTTGCCCTTCGGGCAAACAGCCGTTACCCACTATGGGAAATAACAATCTGACTTTTGGAGAAGTGAAAGGGGAAGATCATGAGTGAGGAGCTCAGTCTGTAAGAGAGCTGCCAGCCATTGTACACCTGGGAATGGCTGAGAAGGTATCTCCTTTGCCAGCAAACCACAAGGGAAACATAGGCAGCTATCAAAGGGGTCCATGAACCTACATATATTGCTGGGGTTGCTGTTTTTCCACTGGTCACTGGTAGCCCTCTGGCCTTCTACCGTGTGGGGTGTCCAATGAGGGCAAATGAGATATTAGGGAGATGTTGGGATGAGGGCTGGTCTTGGTGATCCTGGAGGTCCTTTCCAGCCTTGATGATTCTATGATTCCATGAGCTCTAAACGTGGATGTAGGTTGAGTGAGGAATTTGATCATCAAATCCAAGTGGAATCAGAATCAGAGAACATTAGGGATTGGAAAGGACCTTGAAAGATCATCTCGTCAAATCCTCTCACCACAGCAGGATCACCTAGATCAAATGACACAGGAACGCATCCAGGCAGGTCTTAAACCTCTCCAGTGAAGGAGACTCCACATCCTCCCTGGGCAGCCCCTTCCAGTGCTCTGTCACCCTCACTTTGAAGAAGTTCCTTCTGATATTTATATGGAACCTCCTATGTTCCAGCTGACACCCATTGTCCCTTGTCCTATCACTAGATGACACTGAGCAGAGCCTGGCTCCATCCTCCTGACACCCTTCACATATTTATAGACATTAATGAGGTCACCACTCAGTCTCCTCCAAGCTCAAGAGATCCAGCTCCCTCAGCCTCTCCTTGTGAGGGAGGTGTTCCACTCCCAACATCATCCTTGTTACTCTACACTGGATTCCCTCCAACAGCTCTGTTCCATCCCCCTTGCCCTTGCCACACTCCCTCAGAAACCTCAATGGGTGAAATGGCCAATATATGAGATCCTACTACACCCCTTTGGAAACATCCTGCAGACTACAGCCTTCCCCAAGCTCCTGCTGCAGCACTCAGTTTGGCAAAGTCCTGCAAGCCATTTTGGAGATCTTAATGATTGTACAGCCCTCATTTTGAAGGCTCCCCGGTGTTTGCTTCATGCATGCTAAAAAGAGAGGGTGCGGTCCAGGCTTCAGTGACTTGGCAGCCACGGGCTTGAGTCAGTATTTTCAAGCCCTCACTTTTGCAGACTGGAGCACTGTCTCTACTCATGGTCTTTCCCCTTCTCCTTCTTCCTCCCTTCAACAAAGGGGCTGGTTTATGACTGCACCAAATGCTAGCAGGAGCCATTGTGATGGAGACCATCTTGATTGGCAGTGAGTGTGAGACATGAGTGGGGAAAGAGGAGCAACACTCAGATGGCAAGAACATCCCAGTGCTCCACACAGCATTGGGATAATGCTGTGACAAGGCTGTCATCTCTAAGAGGACATCATGGATTTGAATCGTAGCACTTGGCTAGCAAGTATCTCCACTTTGCAAGCACGACGTGATAACCATCTAGAGCTGTCTACATGTGTGCAGGGTTATCTTTGGCCATAAGAGTTGTGGAGCCAACAGCAATAAGATAACCACATGCCACGGCTATGTGTTATGACAGCTGGCAACGAGGCAAAGTTGAGCTCCAGTCAAACCTACATACCAGAATGGACTTTGCTGTGGGAGCTTATGGTCAGTGGAGTAGTTATCATAGAAAACTGGGGGCTATGCCTTACAAAGTGTTTAAGGCTGGTAACATACCAGTTTCACCTTGTCAACCTGTCTGACCCAGCCTGCCTTTTCCCTCTTTCTAACGTGTTACCTCACCTTTGATCTCCTAGATCTCAGTGACAATATATCAAGGAGGCCATCCAACCTGGTCTCTGAACAAGGAGCGATTCTTTCTCCTGCCCTGCCTGTACCACGCACCACAAGGAGATGGCCGTTAATTCACAAACATCTGGGGGGTGACCTCACTAATGTCTACAAATTTAAATCTCATAGAATCATAGAATCATTAGGGATTGGAAGGGACCTTGAAAGATCATCTAGTTCAATCCTTCTGCCACAGAAGGATCACCTAGATCAGTCACACGGGAACACATCCAGATGGGTCTAAAACTTCTGAAGAGGAGACTCCACAACCTCCCTGGGCAGCCTATTCTGGTGCTCTGTCACCCTCACTGGGAAGAAGTTCCTTCTCAGATTGATGTGGAACCTCCTATGTTCCAGCTGACACCCACTGCCCCTTGTCCTATCACTAAATGACATTGAGCAGAGCCTGGCTCCATCCTCCTGACACCCACCCCTCACATATCATCCTCGTTGCTCTACGCTGGACAGAAGGATGATGAAGGAAGGGGAGCACCTCCCTTATGAGGAGAGGCTGAGGGAGCTGGGTCTCTTGAGCTTGGAGAAGAGGAGACTGAGGGGTGACCTCATGAATGTCTGTAAATATGTGAAGGGTGGGTGCCAGGAGGATGGAGCCAGGCTTTGCTCAGTGTCATCTAATGATAGGACAAGGGACAATGGGTGTCAGCTGGAACACAGGAGGTTCCATATAAATATCTGAAGGAACTTCTTGACAGTGAGGGTGACAGAGCACTGGAAGAGGCTGCCCAGAGGGCTTGTGGAGTCTCCTACTCTGGGGATGTTTAAAACCCACCTGGATAGGTTCTGTGTGGCTTGGTCTAGGGTGGTCCTGCTGTGTCAGGGGGATTGGACTAGATGATTTTTCGAGGTCACTTCCAATCTCTAATGTTCTGTGATTACTTCTGTGATCACTCCTGTAATGTCCCTCCTACCCCAGTTTTTTTAATCCCCAAGTAAACAGGCTGCAGCTACAGGAGGGGTAGTTGGCAGACACCAGGCCAGGACTGTCTTCCACTGTGGTGTAGGAATGGGAATTCCATTTCAGACTAAGGGGAAGGGAGAGCCCTCCAAGCTAACGTGATGTGGGAGGTCTAATTCCTCCCATCCTAGGCTTGATTTGTAGGCAACAGATTATTTCACCGGCGTTCACGATGGTTTTTATATCTTAGGTCTGTTTTTTTCGGGGTTTTTTTTCACATGAAAGCAGGAGCGAGTGGATTTTGCAGGTAAATTACAACGAAAGGTGATGGGTGCTTGTGTAGACTTGTAGAGGGCTTGCACACAGAAAGCAAGCAGGGGCTGGAGGGAATAGCTGAATGCCCAGGGAAGGTTTAATTAGCATATAGTGCAAAATCTAAAGGTTATACCCAGCCCCAGTTCGGTGAAAGACAAAACACCGACTGTTCTCAGAACACACCTCGGCAGCAAACCCTGTCGCACCTGATGCAACGCTTCCCTCTTGGGCCACCCACCTCCAAGAGGTGATTATGCAGTGAGAAAGGAGCCGCGCGTTGCTCTTTCTGTTATCGTGGTCCTCCTTAATTACACACGCATAAGCGCTCAGACACGGCTGCAGCGAGTGTGGGACACATCCTGGGGAAGTGAGATTCATCTGAGAATCTCCTACCACCCGGCAAGCGCTTATTGACTCAGCCTCCCAACACCCCCGTGAGGAAAAATGTGTTGAAACCCATTTTCAGCATTAATTTAGGGCCCCCCCCCCCCAACAACAAATTGAAGTAAGAAGTATGATTTGCTCAGAGCCAAACAGCAGGTCGGTGTGAAAGATCTTGCCTGAAAAGCCCAGAATAAGGGATTTTACCCGTTGTCTCTCCGCACGGGGCCACGTTCCCACGTTGCTCTGTGTTTCTACAGAAACTACAGCAGGGGGGTCCTGCTCGGTGACTCAGGGGCTTGGTTCAGATCCAGAGAGCCGTGTTTCCATGATTACTCCTCCTTTATGTAAAATGGCCCTTGTACAGGCTCATCTTGCCGAGCCGTTTGGCACAGTTCCTGGGCCTGACTGCTACCATGGGGTAGGACTGCAGGATCACTTTTCCATTGAGTAAGGAGACACGCTTTCTCAGGATACATGGAGGTCTGGCTAATTTCACTAGTAAGTCTGCTTGAATCAAGGCTGCAGCTTAGGTCGACTGCATCGTTACTGTTATCGTTAATATTCATTGCAGCAGTGCGCTGCGTTCCTAGCCGGCCAGCAGTGCTAGGAAACAGTAATTGTCCTTGGTGATCTCAGGATCCACCAGAGTTCAACTTCATTGAGAAGAGCTCTTCTCAATGTCATCTAGTGATAGGACGAGGGGCAGTGGGTGTGAGCTGGAACATAGGAGATTCCACATCAATATGAGAAGAAACTTCTTTAGCTTGGTGAAGAGGAGACTGAGGGGTGACCTCATTAATGCTGATAAATACGTGAAGGGTGGGTGTCAGGGGGATGGAGCCAGGCTCTGCTCAAGGTCGTCTAGTCATAGGACAAGGGGCAATGGGTGTCAGGTGGAACATAGGAGGTTCCACATCAATGTGAGGAGGAACTTCTCCACAGTGAGGGTGACAGAGCATTGGAAGGAGCTGCTCAGGGAGGTTGTGGAGTCTCCTTCTCTGGAGACGTTTAAAACCCTCCTGGATGTGTTTCTGTGTGACTTGGTCTAGGTGTTCCTGCAGTGGCAGTGGGATTGGACTAGATGATCTTTCGAGGTCCCTTCCAATCCCTAATGTTCTGTGATTCTGTGATTCCACTTGGATTTGAAAATCCAAGTCCTCACTCAGCCTAGACCCACATTCATAGCTCATGGAATCACAGAATCATCTAGGCTGGAAAGGACCTCCAGGATCCCTTTCAATCCCCAAAGTTCTGTGATTCTGTGTAACATCCATGGGTGTTACTGGGAAGCCTGAAGTTTGGAACAAAACTAACTCTGCAGACAGAAATCTCTGCAACACCCTTCTCTGGCATCCCGGTGTGAAACTGCTTTCTATGGGATGAGCAGCTCGCCATGTGAGGTCTGGCCATCTCATGGATGCTTCATACTGCAGGATCAAGGCCTCTATTAATGACAAGGCTTGACAATGGGAACAGCCCTACAAAGAGAGGGAGAAGGAGGTGTCTTGTGATTATGTGGTTAGCGTGTGTTTCTCCACCATGCAACAAGAAGAGAAAGAAAACAAGCTAGACTGCAGCAGGCATCCCTGTGCAGCCTCCAAAGTGCAGTGTCACCCGCAGCCTTCCTTGGAAACCCTTGCAAACGTTTATTAACCTCTGCTCCTCCATGAATAGCCATATTTTATGCACAGAAACTCGGCTGCACCTCCCTCTTCTACCTTTTTCATTCTTTGTATGCTGATTTGGTGCTTTTACCCCCCTTTTTTTTGGTGGTTGCCTAGTAGCCAGCAGTTGCATTCTGCCTTATCAGATTGAGCCTAGTTACAATCTCTCTCTATGTGCCGAGGGCAACCCACCATAAGAGCATATGGAATATTTTAGTGCATATGGAATATCTTGGGCTTTTTTCTCTCTCTCTTCCCCCCACTCTTTTTGTTCTTTTTTAAATAGACATCAGTTTTATTCCCAGTGTAGTTTCGTTGCCATTCAGATTGTTTTTTGCCTCTGACAGAAGCTGACAGCTACAGCCTGGGATCTATCAAAAGAATCACAGAATCACAGAACATTAGGGATTGGAAGGCACCTCGAAAGATCATCTAGTTCCATCCCCCTGCCAGAGCAGAATCACCTAGATCAAGCTGCACAGGAACATATCTAGGTGGGTTTTAAACATCTCCAGAGAAGGAGACTCCATGACCCACCTGGGCAGCCTGTTCCAGTGCTTCATCAGCCTCACTGTGAAGAAGTTCCTTCTGATATTTATATGGAACCTCCTCTGTTCCAGCTCACACCCATTGCCCCTTGTCCTATCACTAGATGACACTGAGAAGAGCCTGGCTTCACCCTGCTGACACCTACCCTTCACATATTTATAGATATTAATGAGGTCACCCCTCAGTCTCCTCCAAGCTCAAGAGACCCAGCTCCCTCAGCTTTCCTTGTGAGGGACGTGTTCCACTTTCTTCATCATCCTCATTACTCTACACTGAACTCCCTCCAACAGCTCCGTGTCCTTCTTGAACTGAGGGACCCAGAACTGGACAAAACACTCTAGATGAATCAGGAGAACTGAGGAAGATGGTAAGGCTTGATTAATTTGGGGTCATTTTCAGCTTAAAAACCCCCAAACTCCCACATTTTGTGCTGGATTCAACCGTCCTTCCTTTTGGCCTCTGACTGAGAAGCTGTGTTTAGTCTTCGTAACATCTGAATGGCCTTTTGGAGGTGCCCACATTTCTCCTAACAAAGAGTAGGAAAAGTCCCTACATGGCCTGTAAAACTCAGGCTGTGTATCCTATAAACAGAAAAAAGCCACACGTGGAGCGTGCTCTCCCAGTTGTTTGTTACCGTGCTGGTTCTGTTGGATGGTGCAAAAAGGGAAGATCAACGACACCTCTTGGTTCCAGACTCTTCCTCAAGCAGCGATGAAGTGAAGCGTGTTGCTTTTGGCAAGGCATGACGCACGGGCTAAATTGGAGCTGCTGGGCTGCCTGCTGCTGCACTTCTGGCAAAGTCTGATCTTCAGTGTGGGTGCAGATCAGTGTTTCACACCTGGGGTGTGAGCAAAGGGGAGCTGGCCGTGTTGCTGTCATTAGGGTTTCTTTCCAATGGAAATGTAGTTCATGAGATCATGCTCTGTGCTGGGATGTGTATGTTCGTCTGTGAGTCTGTCCGCCTGGTAACTTTGGAAGCCATTAGCCAAATCCAGTTCCACTCAACAACAGGGGCAGAGATTTGAAGATATGCAGTTCCTCTAAGTTGCCAGAAAACTAGCGACCGACTGGAGCTGGAGATTTTGTTGAAAGAAGGGCAGCAATGTGAGGTCCACCCTCATCAGACATAAGAGACTCCACACAGGAAAGATGTTTTGAACACCCTACCTGTAGGAATGGCTTTAAACTGTTTACACCCTGTCAACACAAAGAGATAGCTGTCTGCTTCTTTATTCTCTGGAGCATCTCATAGAGCACAAACATGTGATCAAGTTCTTTTCTTTTCTTTTTTCTTNTTCTCTTTCTCTTCTCTTTCTCTTCTCTTTCTCTTCTCTCCCTCTTCTCTCCCTCTTCTCCTCCTGCTGCAATTTTAGTGCTATCCAATTAAAAGTCAGTCAATCATCGGATAGAAATAACTTGGAGGCAAGCTCCATAAGACCTTCTGTCCACTTGCTATTTTTTCCCTCTCCAATGTCTTGGAAAGGGAGTTCCAGAAGCTAGAAAAACACTTATTAACTTCTTATTTGAGGTAAATCTAATCAGCAGATGATCTGTTATAATGACATTTCTTCGAACATAAGAGGAGAAAAGCCCTGGGGACATATTGGTGATAAGTTTTCCACCCAAGACAAACCAAGGTGAGTCCTACTGGGTCAGAGCATGAGTGATCACCGTGGTCGTACCTGTCACATATCTTGCAAGGAAGCTCTCATCTTCTTGTGGGTAGGTTAGTACTGTTTCTCATTACTAATATGGCTCTGTAGGTGTGCCAGGCCCTTTCCAGACTAATTAAATAAAAGGTCTCTGCCCCAAGGAGCTAACCCAGCAAGGGATGACAATAAACAACAAGAGGAAGAGGGTTACGCAAGTGCAAGATCATGAGATACATCTCATGTTGTACCAGTATGTTGGGCCAAATCCTCAAGTAATTACATAAAGCCCAGTTTTGCCAAGTTGTTCATTGTTAAGTGACTCCACCCTCATGCAAGAAATCCCATTGAATTCACTTAATGAGAAAAAGACAGAAAGCTGTTCAGCTCTACCAAACAATCATGAAGAATCACAAAATGGTAGGGGTTGGAAGGGACCTCTGGAGATCATCTGGTCCAGCCCTGTGACCTTGCAGCCCAAGAGAGTGGAAGGAGGTGAAGAGTGTTACTGAGCTTGAAGCTGCTATCTAGGCAATATGGGGATGTTTGGGTTTATTAAGCACTGCAACAAGGTGGAACAAAGCCCTTCGATTCCCTCGAAATGAGTTCTTTGCAGGTATAGTCATTACAACTGGCTCTTAGGAGGCACTTAGGAATCAACGGGAGACAAGAGCCCTTGAGAATCTAGCTTCATATCTTTAAAACTGGATCTTCTGCATCAGCTATCAATTCCCATCTCTGCCTCAGAAAGACCTTGTCTGAGAGGTTCCCTCCTTCCTGAAGCCACAATGACTCACACTTACAGTTGACATTCAAGGAACAAAGAAGTCTTCAGCATCTATCTTGATGTTCATTTGGGCCAAGATGGCAAGTCACAATCTGCTTTGCTTTGAGCTTGGAGAGAGAGGGGCTGATGCTGTAAAGATCAAAGGAGGTCCAGATTCCCCTGACATTACTCAAATTTAGGGTTTGGGGATAATTCCCAGCTCTTGTTCCAGGGAAATCTCCTTCCTAACTTTCAGCTCTGAGTCTCAGTCTGTCAAGGACATGAATGTTCCTATATTGAGAGAACCCATTGGCAAACAATGACATCTGTGCTGGAAGATCCTCTGCACTGGATCCAGGCCATGTACAGCTGAAATATAATTCTGAGAAGTGGGCAAACAACTGCAGGGAGGGAATAGTTGGGAGCGGGATGGTGTTCAGGTACGTAGGTTGAAGGCAAAGCAAACTTTGTATATGTTGGCTCTGAAGCCATGTGAGGTAGAGGGTGGTACAGAGAGAAGAACTCAGACAGTAGCTCACCTCCTCTTCCCCTGGGGGCAAATGCCTTTTTTTCCCAGTTAGGAATGGGTACATAATAAAGGAGCCAACTCCATAGCAGTCATGATGTAGAACCTGGCAGTGCCTGTTTCGGAATGCTGGCTTAAGCACAAACAAGACCACATGAGAACAGTGAGAATGATGATGGACCCAAAATGTGTGAAATTACTTGCAGCGCACACAGTTTGCCTCTGCTTTGATAATCAGGGCTCTCCCAGAACTTCCACGGGTCCCTGCGTTCCCAGGGGACCTGCCGCTCTCCGTGTGCAAAGTGAATGTGCTGTGGCTGCACAGATCCCTTTTGGCCAAGGCCAGCTTGCAGCATAGATGAGCAGGACACAGGCTGCCCAGGGGGGTTGTGGAGTCTCCATCTCTGGGGATGTTTACAACCCACCTGGATGTGTTCCTGTGCAACTTGGTCTAGGTGATCCTGCCATGGCAGGGGGATTGGACTAGATGATCTTTCAAGGTCCCTTCCAATCCCTAATGTTCTGTGATTCCATGATGACATCAGGTATCCTAGCAAGAACTCAAGTTAAAACTAGGTATTCTGTTAAAACTAGGCACTTGCACTTGTCGGTCCAGTGTGACCACCTGTCCCAGCTCTTGACCACCTGTCCCTGCCCTGACCGAGTGTGTATACATAGGGGGGTGTGTGTGTGTGTCCCCAGGAAGCACAGATGGATGCCTGCTCGGTAGCATCGGGGACTTGAGTTACTCCGGGCTGCTGTTTGCGCTGCCTTTCAGAAGCAAAATACCCTGCTCCGGCAGGGGACTCGGAAGGGAAACTGATACAGAACAGTTAATACAACACCAGTACTTTACACTGAGGATGAGCCAGTCACTTCTGGGCAACATAAGAAACCCAGTCCAGCTGAAGAGCATCTGTTTCTTTTCTCTTCACAGCAAAGCTCCCGTTTCAGGCGCAGCTATTATTTGTTTCTCGAAATCCCCTTTCCTGTGTCTGCTCCGCTGACCTGATCATCTGAGAGCCCTGAGAGTGGTAGTTATCCCTTCCTACTATTGTTTGCTCTCAAGAACAGTTTGGAAGTGCTGTGTGCATGTGTGTTTGTTTTGTTTCTCCTGCTGGTTGTTTTTTCGGGGTTGTTTTTTTCCTCTTTTCTCCAGGCTTACATGTACACAAACGCAACAAAGAAATCAGGAGCGGGAGGACTGTGGCATGCAAATCTGTCAATGGGCTAGTCAATTAGTGTATTGTTGCAAGTGAAACACCAGCAGCCTAGTGAGAAAGAGGAAGTACCAGGTGCTAAAAGGACAACCATGCAGCTTTCGGTGTAGCTTACCAGACAGGTTTTTCCCTCTTCAGAAAGTTTGCTTGTTCTCGTTCGCACACAGACCTGTGAAACTGGAGGGCAAATCTTGACTCTCTAAGTCATATCTCTCCTCTATTTTAATCTCTTCCGTGAGCTGAAAAGGGCTCATGGGGAAGGAAGTTTCTTGTCTATCTGCTTTTGCTCCCATCACACTAACTGGAAGCTGTTCAGGTCCTTCTCTCTAATCTTCCTTCCACCAGCCTGTGTTTATTTAGTTTCAGTTCATGCTATTTGTTGTGCCCATGCGGTCTTTTAGTTTAAATAGATTTTTTTTCTCCCTATTTACTCTCCCAATGTGTTTATATAAATCAGCGCTACTGTCTCAGTCTTCAATTTTTTTTAAGCTAAACAAAGAAAGACTTATATTATCTTCCCATGACATGGGTTCATCCTTTCCTGATGCATCCTACTACTTGAGTTTTGTACTTGTGAGTTCATTTCACAGGATCACAGAGTCACAGAACATTAGGGATTGGAAGGGAGCTCAAAAGATTATTTAGTCTAACCATAGAATCATAGACTCATTAGGGATGGGATGGAACCTCGGAAGATCATCTAGTCCAGTCATAGGATCATAGAATCGTTAGGGATTAGAAGGGACCTTGAAAGATCATCTAGTCTAGTCATAGAATCATAGATCCATTAGGGACTGGAAGTGACCTCAAAAGATCATCTAGTCCAATCCCCCTGCCACAGCAGGATCACCTAGACCAAGTCACACAGGAACACATCCAGGTGGGTTTTTAAATGTCTCCAGAGAAGGAGACTCCACAAGCTCCCTAGGCAGCCTGTGCCAATGCTCCATCACCCTCACTGTGAAGAAGTTCTTTCCGATATTTATATGGAACCCCACTGCCACAGCAGGATTCCCTAGATTAAGTAGCAGAAGAACATATCCAGTTGGGTTTTATGTCTCCAGAGAAGGACAGTCCACAGGCAAGTAGGATTGTTTTCTGCCCTGGAATTGCTCTGGTGCTTTGGAGGCAGTCCTCTGTGTCTTCTGTGCAGATCAGGACAGAAGTTTCCCTATCCATATCAGAAATAACTTGTAAGACACAATTTTGACAGCCATGCCACATCTTCTCTTCCAGTGGTTGATCCAGGGATCTCAATTTCCATACCTTTTGAACAGAATAGCTTCAAAAACTCTCATTAATGCCCTATCTACTAATGCATCCATCCAGCATCCATCTGAAATGTCTGTAAAAAGGCTGTCTAGCCTAGGCTAATAGTTTATTGTCCCTCTACACACATGAGAGAGACAAAAGGTGTCATATTAAAAAAAAGACACCCTCAGAGACTGCTTTATCTACGAATTTCTTTAATATAACAGGAATTTAGCCAACTACTTTGAACTACATATTCAACACAGCTAAAGTTAGATGAGATGCCTGACCCTTGCAGTACTGAAGCTCCAGTTCTCAAGGACACACAGTCCATCTTACATGACAGTGTTATGCTCTTAGGCACTGACAGCAGTGCCTTTCAGTTCCTGTCGGCAGAAAATTGTGGCAGTGCCCCACTGTTTCTGAAAAACTGTTTTCAAAACATTAAATACAATCAGTCTCCAAGGTGACTTCTGGAGGACTGCAGCCACAACTTCGCTCCAGCTCAATACTCCTCCTCTCAGCACCATCTGTTGTCATTTCCTCCGTAGTGACTCCCTTTTCCATCCTAAAGTTCCTCTAATCTCCATACTTTACCACTTAATAATTTCCCGTGAGGTACCCTAACAAATCCTTTTCTGAAGTCCAGAGAGATTAGATCTGCTGCGTTTCCTTCCATTAGAAAATCAGAGATCTTATCAAAGCGAGCTATCAGGTCAGTTCAGAATGATCTATCTTTGTCAGAGAACACGCCGTGCTTTCTTGTAAACTTCCATTTACATCCATGTCTTTAACTATTCTTTACTGCCTACGGTGTTCTGAAGTCTGACTTGTTGCTGATGGCAGTCCACGTCTTGTGGAATGACTCCTTCAACTTAGGACATTGCAGACCTCTTAAAACGATTCACAGTCAGATCTTGTGCCTGTATGTAGAGAAGTTAATACAATAGTCCAGGGCTCGTCCTCTTATCCCAAAGACAAATGGCAGGGCATGTCCTGAGACGATGCAACTAGGCTATGAAATCCACCTCCCCTCCAAAAAAGAGTGGTCCCATGGGTATGGTGTGCTGGGAGTGATGCCTGGTGTGTCATGCCTCTTGACCCTCTCCTCAGCGTGCAAGGTGGCATGAGAAAAAGCCCTGATCTCCTTTAATATGTGACTACAGGCAAAACTGATGATTCTTTGTGCCTTTTCTCTCAGTCCTCTGTAGGGAAGTTGTTTAGTTTCCCCTTGAGTTGACGGCAAGTCCAAGGAGGCACTTCCTACCCACATCCCCTCTTTCCCATTAGCCTTTATGGCTCTAAGCCTGCCTTCAGCATTTGCATCCTCTACGGGAAACATTTGTGATGTGTTTGAATTTCCTCTGCAAATTCGAACTGGGTTTGACTCGTGGCAAGTCTCCCTCTTGGTGTGTTTGTTTCAGCCAGCGGGCTGCGGTCACCAAAAGGTTGGGTGTCGGTTTTGGGATGGGGTGAATCTGTCTCTCTCACACACAGTCACAGGACATTAGGGATTGGAAGAGGGACCTTGAAAGATCATCGAGTCCAATCCCCGTGCCACAGTAGGATCCCCTAGATCAAGTCACACAGGAGCGAGGGTTTTAAACTTCTCCAGTGAGTCCATGTTCCCAGCCCTGCATTGAAATGATAGGACAAGAGGCAACGGTTGTGAGCTGGAACAGAGGAGGTTCCACATCCATATGAGAAGGAACTTCCCGGTGAGGGTGACAGCACTGGAAGGGCCTTCCCCAGGGGAGCTGTGAAGTCAGCTTCTCTGTCTGGAGATGTTTAAAACCCACCTGGCCATGTTCCTGTGTGACTGGATCTAGGGGATTCTGCTGTGGCAGGAGGATTGGACTGGGTGACCTTTTGAGGTCCCTTCCAATCCCTGATGTTCTGTGATTCAGAGAAGGAGACTCCACAACCCCCCTGGGCAGCCCGTTCCAGCGCTCTCCACAGCGTATGGATGAATCTGAAGCACCGCTCTCAATTCAGATCCTTTAGCAGCTGGAGGAGATACATTTCACATTTAAACATCCCTCTTCCTCACTCTTATTCCTGACACAATCAGAAACTGGAGTGTAGTAGAAGGTCTTCAGCACCTGTGAACCCCAAGCCAGTTCTCTTGGCTTGATGGTGTTTCTCAGCAGCTGAGCCCTGCGCCTGCATCTTTCTCTGGTGATCCAGGGCAAGAAGGGTTTGGTGCCATTTTTTCCTACACAAGTCAGACACAAATGGGACTGTTGCTCCCATGCAAAGATTTTTTGCCTCCCCACCCCTGTGACGTGAAACACACGGCCACACATTTCAGCTGCTTTTTGGATGGAGGCAATAGTTTCTTAATTTGCCCTGAAGGGGCACGCGTGAAAATGGGGAGGGGAAAAAAAAAAACCCCAGAGCTTGTGGAACTGATTGGAGGAGAGATGCATCTTGTTCAAACTAGAAGTGAAAATATATTCCAAGGGAGAAATCATTAGCATTTTCATTAAATGCCAAAGAGTGCGACTATTAGACCTACCTCAGACAACCCTGGGGTTGAAAACTTTTCAACAAGATTTAATTGATCCAGATGGATTGAGGTTGTTTTTGTTTTTCACCCCTTCCACCTTTCTACCCCCTGCTTAAATCTCTCTACTCCATCACATGTGAGAAAACCCCAAACCCAACCAAATTAAAATAAATAAACAACGCCTTCAGCCCACGCCCTGGAATGAAAACTGCAGTGTAATATGAAATGTGTCCTGATCGTCTTGTTATGGAGCCCGGTGACTCACCAGCTGTTAGAATTGGGGTTAGATAAAATAAAAGGATTATAATTAAGGAGCCAGCAGGAGGATGTTAACTGGGCAGTCAGATGGCAGCCGTCCCATTACAGGTCTGAGTGTGATGGGGTTCAGCTTGGCTTGCACCGGGCTACTGGGGATGTGTGGACATTTGGCTCATCTAGGTGGTTTGTAGCAGAGACTCTTCTGAAAAGCATGAAAGGGGCCAGTCTGGCCAAGCTTCACCATCACACTGGGAGGAGGAGGCCCAGATGATGTTTGGTCTTCCACAGGTATACACCAAAATCTCCCAGTTCCCGCTAACATGTAGGTGGGTGGTGAAGTGTCAACTTGCCAGTCACCTCCAAGGAAAGTTATGGAGTTATCTGAGTGTTTGGCAGCATTTTGGGCAGTAGATTGACCCTGGAACTCTCTCCTCTGAAGAGAGATCTGAACTATCTGTCTGCTTGGGTGAGTATTAGCAACATGGAATCATAGAATCACAGAATCATTAGGAAGGGACCTCAAAAGATCATCTAGTCCAATCCCCCTGCCACAGCAGGATCACCTATACCAAGTCACACAGGAACACATCCAGGTGGGTCTTAAACATCTCCAGTGAAGGAGACTCCACAACCACCCTGAGCAGCCCCTTCCAGTGCTCTGTCACCCTCACTATGAAGAAGTTCCTTCTGATATTTATATGGAACCTCCTGTGTTCCAGGTGACACCCATTGCCCCCTGTCCTATCACTAGATGACATTGAGAAGAGCCTGGCTCCAACCTCCTGACACCCACCCTTCACATCTTTATAGACATTCATGAGGTCAACCCTCAGTCTCCTCTTCTCCAAGCTAGGGACAGTGCCAGACAGCATCCTCATGGAATGGAAAGGGCTTTACTAGGTAAAATGGGTGAGAAAACAACAGCTCAGTGCTGCACAACGATTCAAACTAAATACATGGCTCAATGGCAGCAGTAGTTTATTCTGTTGCATACAAGGTCACACAGCAAGTTGGCTGGTTGGTCTTCTTGTTGTCTGCCATGCCAACATTGCTCTTCTTTCCCCTCCTGTTTCCAGCCTGATTTGCTGCTTCTCAGCCTCCTGGAGCAAAATGACTGTAGAAAGAATTCTCTTAAGACAGCTTGGTGGATTTATCATCTTAGTCCCATCAGCCTGACAGAGCTGACCTCAGAGAACCAAAGCCAGGGGGACACTACGATGGCCGTTCACGTGTCAGCGTGCCAGAGCAGTGCCACAAATGATCTATGGCCAGGGCAAAGGCTTCTTGTGTAAGTCTGTGCAAGCCATTTGCATGGGTGCAAAGCACCTACTGCTTCAGTTTGGGCTAGCTTGATACCTCCAATAATTATGTGAAGGAGCCCTGAACACCATCATGATTAACTAGCAGGTTGGGACTGGACCCGAGATGGAATCTGTGAAAATGCAGTCATGGTTGAAAAGGGCTGCAGGAGTCATCCAGGGCTGTGACTGTGCTCCCAGAGTACCTTGGAAAGAAAATGGCAATGATTTCTCTAGTGAAAACTATGAAAGGAGCTTTGGTAGGATGTTCTGTACCATGCTCCAGCCTGGAGCTCTGCCAGGACACGGGAATTCATGTACCTGAACGTGATGCATCCCTGACGGAGCCGGAGGCTGGCTAAGCCCAAAGCTATGCAGCAAAACTCCATCCCTGAATCAGCCACACCTGTGTCCCTGTTTCCTCATACTCCTCTGTCCATCTGAATCTGCCTCTTGTCACTCATCTGACACTTGCACTGGAAATGCCCTTGGGCTGGCATCCCCTTTTTGTTCTGGGCTTGCACAGCCTCTTGCACAACGAGCCCTGTGGCAATAGAGCCAAACAACAATAGCTACGGGTGAGAGATGGCCAGGTTATAGATGGCAGAACCAGTCCACAGGATGGGCTGTGTAATAGAATAACAACAACAACAAATTCATAACAGTGATGGCAGGAATAATGAAGGGGTATATTAAAATATTAGCCAGCTAGAGCTCACTCCCGGCCCTTCCTGCAGCTCCTACAGCACCCATTCTCCTTGCTGAACATGTACTTGCCTGCACCTCCAATGTGCTTATTCTGCTCCTCGCCATTTTTCCATCTGCCTTGCTGTATCTTTCTCAATTTCAAAAAAGAAGGAGACATAAAAGTCAAATCACATGGCATCAAAGAGCTGCATCAGGAGGTCATTGCATCAAATGCTGCCGCTAGTTTAATGAAGGAACTGACTAATGCACTCATTAGTGGCGCTCGGTGCTAATGCCCGATCAGATAATGAAATTGAAATATCATGTTTTAGGGTGTAATCAGGATCCCTGCAGGTGCTGGGCTGGAGTTGCCCCATAGGTACAGCATTACAAGTTAACTAGGTGTGTTACGTGACGGGGGTGTTTCAGCATCCCAAGCCTGCGGGTAGGAAGAGATGAGCAGGACTGTCAGTGTAGCTAGTGAGAATGGGAAATCAGCTTGGAAACAGGGACAAAACTGGGGTGACCCAGACATCAGCTGGGAGCAGGTGGCAGGTGTCAAGCCTCCTACAGCACCAGCTAGTACAGGTGGATGTGCAGAGGCCTGATGCTGGCCCTTCGGGATGATGCATCAAGCTGCCTGTGGATGAGGAGCTGCCTGGATAAGCACTGGTGGGTGTGGACATAGAGAAGTGCACTGAAGTGGGGCTCCTGGGAACATCAAAGGCTTTACTGCCTCTCTGGCATTTGGAAAATAGAGAAGAAAATACCAGTGTGGACTCAAACCACCTGTGTGTGCACGTGGAGGTAGAGGGGATTGGTGAGACCATCCTGAGCAGGGATACTGGGCTGCTTTTAGCACTGCCTCCAACCTAATTGCAAAGCCCTTGGTCAGCAGACAGTGGGGTCAAAGGATGCTCCTTGCTTCCCTGGGTCTGCAGTGTCACCCAGACAAGGATTTTGATCCCAAACATCCTGAGGGAGCTGCGGTTGCAATTTTACTGCCCAAGGATGAGCGTGTCAGAAGCCTAGCACCAGCCTTCTCTTCCCCAGCTCACACATCTGCCGCCTAAGTTTTCCAGCAAGTGGCTGAGTCCAAAGAACTTAGCAGCACTGGGTTTTTAATTGAGGTTTGTTTTCTTTCCTAAATAGAAAAAAAAATGAAAACACATGAAAAAATTCAAACCCAACCCCAGCCTAATCAATGCTACCAGACTTTGGTAAACTGGGCTGAACGACAAGAGTTTTCCGGAGGAATTTGTTCTGTGCAGAAGTCAACTTTAAACACTTTTCTTCACTGCCAGATGATTTAATACTGGATGAGCCAATGAAAGACAAAGCACTTCAGAGGCACTCGAATTACTTCCCAAGTTGCTCACGGAGTATGTTCTGCTGAGACAACACCAGGCTAGAGACTTCAGTGGGATTAGCAGTAAAGCAAAACGTTGTTTCACTACAGTATGTTAGACTGTCTTCCAATCTTCCTTTCCTTTTTCTCCCTCCTGCTCCCAATTGCTTAATAATACTAACTTACACGCCAATAACAAGTCCTCCTGGCTTGTGGCTCTTAACATTTTCTATTTGTCCTCTTCCTTCAGCATCCCAGACTTTCTCCACGCTTTTTCACGCTGTCTCCTGGAAAGACAGAGCAGATCCCTTCAGATGAAGGAGTGAGTTCACCAGTACTTACACATCCACCGTGAGGTCCTTCAGAAGAGGGGCAAAATCAGTTGGGAAGAGGAAAGTGGGTGGCCCCTTGCTTGGGTTTCAGAGAGAAAAAAACCTCTGCTTAACTCCAGGAGTGGGGTCAGGGCCATGAATCCTCCAGGAAAGGAGATGTCCTTTTGCCACCCGGAATACGGTGCCTACATCCTGGGAAGAGGCAGGATTTAAAACATTTAATGTTTTCTCTTTCTCCCTTGGTGTTCTCCATTGGTTGGTTTAGTCTGGCTCCTGAGCTACATGTAGATTGCCATGAAGCCTGCTTGTAGGTGCATTCTGCTGTGAGATTATGGGAATTGGGTCCCTAAATAATTGCACTTAAACACCTAAAGCTATGGCTGTGTTGATAAACTAAACAAGACCGGGGCTCAAGCCCAGGTACTGGCATGCAGTTTCACGAGCTATCCAACCCTTAGCATGGTCCCTGGCAATGGTTTTGTCCTGTTCCAACTAGCACTCTCCCAGACAATGCCTGGGCATGGTCCAGGGGCAGCCTGGGCCAAGGAGCATCACCACAGGCGGTTCAGATGCAGCCCCCCGGTTTTGGAAGGGAAGGTGCTTATCAGCACAGACCCAAGCTGGTCCATGCCAATTGGCCTCTGGGCCAAAGAACAGCCCCATGCATGTTTTATTTACTAGAATAGATGAACTCAGATGCTTTCAAAAATGTAGGCTGAGATGTTAAATAAGGACTTGGGAGCGTAGCTGGGATCCTAGATCTGAAAGAGGAAGGGGGATAAAAACGGTGCTTGATTGACCCAAATATTAACTTGTTCCTTCCTACAGATCTGCTTCGAGCAGCTGTGCTTCCAGAAGACCTGAAAGGGAACAGATTCCTCATTTTCTGCTGCCATTATTCCCTCCAACTTTCAGATCCTTTTGTGACCACCTCCCAAATCTCCTAACAGCATAAAAGTCTTGAAGATGGGCAACTGGGCTGGCAAGTCATGGTTGTTTAATACTGGAGTGTAAGTAAAACAAGGTGTTCTGACAGTTTCCTTCGTGTTCTCATCAGAAACATCTGAAATCTCTGTCAGAACATGGTGAAGCCAGATTTTTCTCTCCTTCCAGTCTGCACCAGTGCAATATTTGGTGGAAGGCAGCAGCGAGACTTCACTATCTGTGCTGGTGAGAGCAAACTTGAGTTGATGACGCTGACCAGTTTTCCCAGCACAAAATGAAAGCTGACATATCTGTATCTCTTGCCATGAGCACTCAGCCATCTGGGTGAACAATAGAGCCTGTGTTTGTGTAGCAGCACCTTGTGGAGGGATGGCCTTGTCCCCAAGAAACACGACACCAGCACTGGATCCAGCAAAGCACCCACGCGCTTCAAAGCAGGGCAATCTGGACTGCTGCTTCTGAATCTTCGCTGCAGTCGTCTTGATGGGAAAGTTTGGGGGAGTTTCTCAGCCTGCTGACAATTTGCTGAACAGGACAAAATAGCTGCAAAAGGGGGAAAAGGGATGATGATTTTAAATTCTGACTTTAAAACATATTTCAGCTTAACCCACTCCAACTTCTGGGCACGTAAGGTCTGTTTCTCACATTAGAAATCAGGTGTCTATTACACACGTGGGTAGAATAGTGTGTGTACTACAGGCAGAGGTGTGTGTGAGAGATACGTGTGTGTTCTTCATCCCTGAGTGGATGCTTCATATTATGATCACAGAATCAGAGAACATCAGGGATTGGAAAGGACCTCAAAAGATCATCCAGTACAATCCCCCTGACACAGCAGGATCACCAAGACCAAGTCTCACAGGAACAAATCCAGGTAAGGTTTAAACGTGTCCAGAGAAGGAGACACCACAACCCCCCTGGGCAGCCTGTTCCAGTGCTCCGTCACCCTCACTGGGAAGAAGTTCCTTCTCATATTTATATGGAACCTCCTATGCTCCAGCTGACACCCATTGCCCCTTGTCCTATCACTAGAAGACACTGAGAAGGCTCTGGCTCCATCCTCCTGACACCCACCCTTCACATATTTCTCTGTGGCAATGGAGACCCTGTTTAAAATCATGGTCCTTATGGACTGGAATCTTTGTTGCTCAATGGCTAGTGCCCAGGAATCAGCAGCCAGCTAGCCTGAGGGGTAAAGGATTTGCCTCATAGTCTCTTCTGAGGATTCTACTTCCTCTTGGCTGTTTCACCCTGGTAAATGTGTCACTAGAACATCTGGAGTGTGTGTGTCACTTGAGTGTCTGGAGGTGACACGGCTGAGGCTGGAGAAGAAGCGCGTGGTAGAGCTCAGCTAGACGCAGGCTGCTGGAGTTATCAGTTGTGATCTTAACTAGAAGGTCCTTTTTCTGCTCACTTGCCCTTGCACACACGCACATAATTGCAGCGTGAATTCATAATATAAACCATGATGTAATAGACACCAGCCCAACTCAACTTAATTATTGTACAAATGAACAACAACTTAAATCACAAGCAGAGTCCCATTAAAAGTAATCAGATCCTGGGTGGGGAGATGGTTAAAGGTGGTGTTTGAACTCCAAAGAAAAATATGCTCTTGTTTGGACATAATTTGGTTTCTTTTTTTATTGTTATTTTTACTTACACACCGTATTTTTGCTCTCTCTCCCTGGCTCAGTCTTGTTTTAATTTTTTTCAGCCTTTTCCTGATAAACTAAACTAGTCTAGACATATCTTTTGAGAGCAAATGTTCTCTAAGCTATGTTCATTCCTTGTGAGTTGGTACGTTGATCATTAAATATAATTAATTATAACATCTCGTAATTAACTTGGAAAGCAAAATTATACGAGGGAATGAGTTTGCAACCACATCACATTTGAAATAAAAATAAAACTTTGACTAAAAGGAATAACTGCTCCTTGGAATTAGATGAGTAACAATGTTGGATTGGCTCCCCTGAAGCTGTGATGTTGGCTCTGCCCTCGTTCACATGTATTAACCACGCTGCACATCGACACACGTGCGTGCACATCTAGTGTGCACCCAACCCGTGCTACCACGGTCCAGAGCTTGTCCATCACCAGGGTGCCCTAAGCCATCTCTCCATCTTCCTGGCCCTCTGCACTGTGGAGGCAAAATGGGACTCAGCAAATGTGCCATCAGGCAGCTGGAGGGTTGCTCTGACTTGCCCTGACTAGTTGCAATGGCCCTTTGGGTATGATGCTGGCTGGAAATTGTGGCACTTCATGGCAGGCTTTCCAGCCAAGGCAGGAGGGAGCTGGCAGGGGGTGGCAGACAGCTGGCTGTGGGTCTACCCCCTAGCTGGAGGTTCCTCATCCAAAGAAATTCTCATGTGCATGCTGGGGCCGGTTCTCAGGTCCACCACTTCTCTAAAAAAGCAGGTTGTGGGCTGACCTGTGGAGCACAAGTTATGAACCACCTCAGCTGTTGGGTCCAAAGGAAAAAATGGGAATGCAGTTTATCTCTTCTTGTCAAGCAATTGTTCCCATCAGAAGTTAAACACCACGATGATTTCCTTGTACGTGTGAAGAGTTCTGTCATTTCTGCTTGACTGAATAGGTAGTGGATGTCCTGCGAGATGGGAGCTTCACTGTGCCCAAGAGAAACCCAACTGCTCATGGCTGTGCAGCTTCCCAGGGTGGAATACTGGGCCTGAGGCTCTGGATTGAGAAGTCCTGAAGGCTTTAGGGACAGCACTCCTGGAGATTCCCCAGTTGACTACCTAGAGATTGTTGGGGAGGCTGTAAGTGACTGCAAAGTACCTTCTGTCTCTTTCTGGGTGATGCCACTTGGCCTGGGGCATGCCATTTCACCTCCGATTCTCCTTCCTCACTGCCCTCATTGAGAACATTGTGTTGGTGGGGACATCACCCTCCCAATTTGCAGTGGGCAGTCGCTTCTGCTAGTTGACATGACTCTTTCAGCCCATCATGCTTCCAGCTGGGACCATGCTTTCCCCGGCAGCTGGTGTCGGCTCGAGTTTGCTGCAGGACTTCATTGCTCTGAGCTCTCTCTGTTGAATTTTCCCTTTCACTCCTTTGGCAGGAGGAACCACTTAAGCCTCTCTCCTATTAAATTTCTATCCTCCACAGCCAGGAGGTTGGCTGGCTGTGTTGTTCACCACCACCTAGGCACAGAAACTTTCCTTGCATTTTTGTGGTCGGTTTTCAGGCTGATGGGAGGGGAGGCAGCTGGAGAGGACGGGGGCTAATGTGGAGAAGAGCAGAAGTGGAGTGGGAGAAAGGCTCCTCAGAAAATGGGGGAGATGAAAGATGTGAGCATCTGGAAGTCCCAAGGCTGGGATGAGGGACCCTAGTGACTGGAGAGCTATCATAGGTGACTGCAGAGAGACAAAGACATTTCCTTTTGTGGAGACATGAGATGAATGACCAAAGGACTTGCAGATGTGGCCTTGGATAACCTGCTCCATTCATTAGGGCATCCCTGCACTTTGATGATCTTCCAAATTTAATCTTGACCCCCTCCACTCATTCTTCAAGCTGGAAATCATCTGACACGTTGTTCCTCAGCTAAACTTTGCTCAGGTTGTGGAGGGTTAACTCATTCCAAGGGCTCTAAAATATGATCCCCTCCACCTTGACAAGCAGATGAAATGATGTGGATTCTCAAGGCTGGCGGGTTGGGGGAGAGACACCGTGTTCAACTTACCTCATGCCTCCTCTCAGCCTGTGGGTAGTGCCCTGCTGCTGGAGCAGGCACCAGGGGTGGGACACAACTTGCCTGATGTTGAGCAGGTTGATTCTAGACATTTGGAGTGAAGTAGATGGGTCACGGCACCTTCTCCAGATAGCAAAGGGATGTCTGGGAGAAGAACATCCTATTGCAGTGGGAGACTAAGACACACATAGTATAGATATGGTGACAAATCAAATGCTCAATTTGCTCTTCAGTGGTGACAAGAACCTCACACCCAAATGAGAAACCAGAGCTGGAACTATGTGCCTGGAAAAGTTCTCCACTCTGCCTCCAGTCTGCATTTCTCCTACTCTCCCACCTCCACCTTAGCTGCTTTTGTCCTTCCTGGCCTCTTCTTTCTGGCAAAACTCCCATCAGATAGAGCTGATCCTGACATGTAAGAAAGGGTCTGCTCTATGCGGGACGAGACATCTGCCCACAGTTATTGCACCGCAGACGCGGGGTGCCGTGAATAAGAGAGGGCACCTGCCTGTTCCCGAGGAACAACAGCAACAAAAAACCCCCTAGAAGAGCTACGACGGCGGTTTCGAATGGAGCCGACACTGTGCAAACACTGGGCACAATGCGGAGCGGGATATAATATCCTGCCCTTTCAGAGTGTCACTGTGACATGTGTTTAACATTCATTGGCAGCAGCAGATCTTCACGCTGCAAGGTGCTGCGCATGTGTCCGGGAAAGAAAGGAGATGGTTAAAGAGATGCGCCCGCTGCGCTGCCCTTTCTTGTGTGGGTGGGTGTGCATCTGCCTGAGTGGAACCTATGGGAGTCTGCTACTGATTTCAGTCCCTATTAACCTCCCTGATGAGTAGTAGGAAATTAGGCATGCGTGGAGGGAAGGGTGTTTATGAAAAGCAAGATCTAATGAGAACCCGGTTTCAGAGTTAATTATGGAACAACTCTTGCCGCTCCCTAACCCAATACTGAGCCTGATTCTGATCTCGCTGCATGGGAAAGTGAGATACTTTATACCCATGGGGGCTCTTGGGCTTCACATGGCTCTTGAGCAATTGAAGTGCATTTGTGCTGGGGTGATATCATGTGATCAGCAGTGGGACTGCACCGATGTGGGGCTGCTGGGGAATCTGTGGGATGAAGCAAATCAGCAGGACTTGCCGGGTCATGCCCAGCCCCATCCCATCCCACAGCGGTGCAGAGAGACGGAGGAGAGCTGTTGTTATCTCCTCGGCAAACCACTCCTGCTGCTCTCCCTCCCTTCGCTCTCTGATGTGCCTGATACGTGTCTTCTGTCTCTCACCCGAATGAAAGGTGTTGGTGGATGGTTTGTAAGGTCAGCAAGATGGGCCAGCGTCGGGATCAATTGAGTTGCACCCGCGTGTGTGTGTAATCAGGATCTGGCCCTCTGCTAATTAAAAAGCTTAAACAAACGCATGCAAATGAGACAGATATGAACACGCAGGTGGATTGCTGGAAACAACACCCTCGACTCCTCCAATCGAGGGGGCAGCCCATCCCAGCATTCCCTTTTGTGTTGTTGTTTCCACAAAAAAGCTGCCTCTGTTGTGGGGAAGTTCCCCCTTGGTTGAGTTCAGCGCGTATGGTCCTGGGGCATAAACAGCCTCTTGTCCCATGACACACGCTCGCCCTGAGATTACACACGGCTTGGCAGAGGTGGCATGAAACCCTTCACTGGGGCGAGAGGGAAAAGTCACATTCCCACATCTCTTGGCCCTGCATTTGATGGCCTGGGAGCCTTCTTGAGAACGAACCTCAGATGGTTTGCACCACGTGATGGGTTTTTCTGGGTCTGATTCTGTTTTCCACGAGCCCTGGGAAAACCAACTTGGAAGACACATTTCTTGCTATGAGAACAGGGAATAAAACAAGTGACAGCTCTGGGCCCATTAAATCTGAACCAAGGTGCATCTGGTCATATTTTTCAGTACCAACCAGATTCCAGGATAACTTTTATGAGCTCTGGCACTGCTCTTGTCACTGCTCTTCCAGAGTCCTCTGAGAACAGGGATTTTTCCCACTAACATAAATGGCCCTTTGATAATGGAAAATGTGCCTGAGCAAAGGCTGACTGTCTAATGCTGTGCTTAAGTCATCACTTTAATCTGGGAGAACTCTTGAAAAGTCTGTTGGAGTGACTGAAAGGGTCCTTTGAGTCCCCTTTTCCCTGCAGCCACTCGTTCCCTTTGTGCTTACACTAACATTTGCGGGTCTGCATGGCGGTTCAGAGCAGAGAACCGATGTGGCCACGAACCGTCTTGGCCAACAGG
>VXBP01003978.1:274520-305956 GCA_013400115.1 Rhinopomastus cyanomelas
AAAAAATATAGCTTGTTTCTTCAGCAATGTGTCAGCATGAGATCCAGTGTTTGCCAGAGGGAGACGATGGGAATGATTTGTGATGGATGTTGTTCAGGGGAATCCCATCCATCGCACATAGTCACCAGAAACCTGCCAGTGCTGTGGAGCCTGCTGTGCTGACCACCAACCTCCAACTCACTTTCCAACTTACGTACAAGACAGCTGGTATCTGCTAGATGCCCGACACGCTCGGTAAAGGTTATGGCTGAAATGCTGGAGGCTGTGAACCAAGGCTGGTCACCCAGGGGAAGATCACATCATTGCCTGGACTGATATAGAAAATGTAGCTTGGTAAGACAATAAGTCAGAGAGGCAGCTAATCAGGGCATCTCTTGTATCAAGATCTACTCAAGACAGTCTATGATCTTTATGTCCATGGTTGATTTGGAGATGTTTAAGACCCGCCTGGCTGTGTTCCTGTGTCACTTGGTCTAGGTGATCCTGCTGTGGTGGTGGGATTGGATTGGACTAGATGATCTTTCAAGGTCCCTTCCAATCACTGATGATTCTATGTTTTTTCTATCTGCTGAAGATGAGTCTGTGATATATTTCCCACCTACAATGGGTAGCACTGGATGTGGAAAGAAGTTCCTATCTTTTTCTCCAATGACCCCTTTGGAGATGACTCCAAGGTATCTCCCATATCCTCATCCCCCTGCATGGCCCTGTAAAGGAGGATTGTGCCAAAACACCAAAAGAGAGCCCCACCAGACCTAGGTGAACTTTGATTTCACGTGTTTTAGCTTCAAGTAGAACTTAGACTGCTCCGAGTCTCTGTCTAATATCCACAGGCTGGGGGTTCGGCTGAGACGGGAAAAGCGGTGTGTTAACTTGTTTGGCATAGCCTTGTCATGTGGGTTTTCATTTTGCAACTCCACAACCAAAATGAAGGGTAGCCGAGATCAAAGTCATTTACTGTTTAACTCTAGTGCTCAGGGGAAGGTAGAGGTGCTGTTTCAGATAGGAAGAAGGCTCTGATTTCATGTCATTAAAGCCCTACATCGCAGCTCCTGGAATACACTTATTTATTAAGTGTAGAGCTTTAAGACATGAGCATATGCAGATGCTTTGATAAAACAGAGGTAGGACCACATGATGAGATTCTTTCTCTCTCACCAACTCACTTGAATTGGCTAACTCAGACAAAAAGTGTCATAGAGCCATGATCACTTTGGTAAAACCCTTCTGACATGTTCCTGTGAGACTTGGTCTAGGTGATTGGACAGATGATCTTTTGAGGTCCCTTCCAGTCCTTAATGATTCTGTGATTCTGTGACGCTGCTCTGCCAGGGGGATTGGACTAGATGATCTTTCGAGGTCCCTTCCAATCCCTAATGTTCTGTGATTCTGTGTGATTCTGTGAGTGTCACAAGCCCTTCTCATAATCAAACTCCCAGTGAAGGCTCCTATGATGAGCTGGAATTCTTCATTTGAACCTACTTCTGCTTCTGAAATGATCAAAGATGAGGGCATTTTGAAATCAACTCTACTAGCAACTTGCATCCACCATCTAAGCCCTTCCATGCTTGAGTCTGTTCCTTCACAGTCTCCCCATCACAGCAGGACCACCTAGATCCAGTCACACAGGAACATGTCCAGGTGGGTTTTAAACATCTCCAGAGAAGGAGACTCCACAACCCTCCTTACTCCCTTACAGGCCAGACAAGGCTTGTTTGCAGACTTTGTTTCTGGTAGCTTCTAGAACCACCACTGCTCAGTGTTTGCTTCACTGAATCTGGTTGACCATGCAAGTCAAGAATCCTGTTCATTTCTTTATTCCCACTGAAAATAGACCTTGAGATGTTGATTCAGTGCAAACTTTTGGCTGAAATCCCTGTTCCAAGACATTGGTGTCAACAGCAGATTCCAGATCCCTGTTTACTTTAATTGGCTTTGCTTTTAGCCACAAGTAAAGATTGCAAAACTCAAAGGCGTGGAATGGCCATCCCCTGCTTCCACTGTGGGTCTGCATTATTTTACTTATTTTTTTCCCCTGGGCTTCTTATGCAAATGTGCTTTGGAAACCACTTGAATCAGGAATTTTGTTTTTAAGTGGGGACCTAAATTTAGGATCCCGAATCCATGTTTAGAAATGGATAAAAATAACAAAAAGGTCCTTAGTGCTGTTCTCCACGGAGATTTCTTGGCTCTGAGAACTTTCAAGGTTTTGGATGTGCAATATCATATTTGTCAGCAGAAAGGCTGCCAAAATGTTTCCATCATCAACCGCAGAACCAGCAGATTTTTATTTACATGCTGCTCAGTGCTACTCAGTGAATATAGGTGCAAGTGGAGCACACAGGTACGTGAAAAGATCAGTCATTCAGGTTGGAAAAGACCCCTGGGATCATTGCATCCAACCATCAACCCTACTCTACAAGTTCACCCCTAAACCAGATCCCCCAACGCTACATCTAAGTATCTTTTAAACTCATCCAGAGATGGTGACTCAACCACCAAAAGACCAGCTTTTCCAAAGTAGAGATGTGTCCCAATGTCATGGCTCAAGTTAACTCTTCAGAAAGAGTCCTCCTATCTGCTCTTGGCCCATCCCTTACCCTGAGTGTTTGGGGATGGGATTTGTGAAAGCACTCGGTGTTGACTGAAACACTATCGAATGCACTGGCAGTGACTACCAGTGAAAAATGAATAGGAAGCAGAAATGAGACTAGTTAAAGAAGTCCACAGTGAGATACTGTCCGGGGTTGCCCATGTGCTGAAGAATCACAGAACATTAGGGATTGGAAGGGACCTCAAAAGATCATCTAATCCAATCCCCCCACCATAGTAGGATCACCTAGAAGATCACCTGGGCCTTTTTCTTTTTGGCTGCAGAAATGATCCGAGGAAACTGGAATAGTGCATGTTTGTGGGGAAAAGTATTGCTAGTGCCATGATTCTTTTGCAGTAGAAGGTGATGAAATGTTTTCTGGGGAAGCTGTGGCACATCCTTCATATCGCACAGCACACTGTGCCATGCCATTTCTGGGCTGATCTCTCCATGCAAACTGCCTTCCTGGATGATTGAGTTGTTGTCTATCTCCCACTTTGCCCGTGGCTTTGAAATGTTTCTTCCTTACACACTGGGGTGTGATGGACAGATGTGTGGCCACCTTTGTCCTTGGTGTGATGTGAAAGCTAGAACACTCAGGGAAAGCCATCCTAGCAAAATCCTTCAGAAATTATAGACTGTGAAGCAACAGAAAGCCCCACTACAGGCTGAAGACTTGCAGTCAAGGACACCCAGAACATCAGTGAAAAGCATCTATCACTCATGTCGTCTGTCTCCTTATTTTCTATCCTTCTCACAAAGCTCCTTTCAGCCTCCTCCTCACTTCACAATCCCACTTCTTTTATCCCAGATGATGGTGGTAGAAAGAGATAGCGCGTTTGGACATATTTGCCCTCATGTGGCTTGTCCTCCTCACCCCACCCATGCTCTGGCTGTGATGATGCATATCTATGGGAGTCAGTGGGAGATCTTTCCACAAACACTCACTGAGTGTTGTGTCTCTTGTGGGCAGAGATGTTGCTGCGTTAGCCATCGTTATTTGATCCGCCTCTCTGACAAGATTGCTTTAAAGCCTAAATGTTGGTTTCTGTTCCTAGCTGGGAACGTGATATGGTTATAGTTATAGCTTTGCCTGTGTGGCCAAGACCAGGTCCTCAGCTATGCTGGGATTACCTGGAACTGTGGGATGGAAACTCTGGAGAAGAAAGTCTGGGGCAAGGAGTGTTGCATGAAAGAAAGGGAATAACTTACTCAAATACCTTGGGAGCAGCAATACGTACACACACATATATTTTTTGCTAGGGCAGGTAATACTGTCCCAAAATATGCCTTAGCTGGAGCTATGAGTCAATGGGATTTGAGAGAGTTGAGTGGGAGAGGGGGAGAAGTAATTGGTTCTTCCTTCCAGGGATGGAGGCAGAGTCTGGATTCAGATTATGAACCCTTCAGCACTTTGCCCCCTGAGTTTTGATTTTGCCCGTTCTATGGAAAAGTCTTTTGAGGATGGAGTCAGGCTCTGCTCAGTGTCATCTAGTGATAGGAAAAGGGGCAGTGGGTGTGAGCTGGAACAGAGGAGGTTCCACATCAATATCAGAAGGAACAACTTCACGATGAGGATGACAGAGCACTGGAGCAGGCTGCCTGTGGGGGTTGTGGAGTCTCCTTCTCTGGAGACATTTCAAACTTGCCTGGATATGTTCCTGTGCAACTTGATCCTGCTGTGGCAGGATGATTGGACTAGATGACCTTTCAAGGTCCCTTCCAATCCCTTATGTGATTCTGTGATATAATTTCATATAATTTGGAATGTAACTGGAAGTTTCCTTTGCTCACCAAGGTCAGGATCTGGAACAGAAAGGTGCCAAACTCTGTATGGTCTTGGAGTGCCTCATGATGGATGGTACCAATGAGGTGATATTATCTTTTAGTCTCTATTGTCACTAGATTGAAAGAGTCACTTAAATCAGTAAAACTAAGATGTAAACAATCCTCTGGCTGAAACTCTCTTATTCATAACTGAGGTATCTCTTAGGAACTGGAAATTGAATGGGTTGCCTGGATTAGAGTGCTTCTCTGCCAAGATGCTTCTTCCCAAAAGAAGAAGAAGAGAGAGCAGGGGAAAACATGTCTGAGTGAAGGTGAGGAATGGAGAAAACAGTATTTTCTTTGGACAGAAAAAGCTATTTCTCTTTGTGACTAGAACAGGAGGAGAGGAGGGATGAGATTCCTCAAGACAAGACTTTCCTCTTGGGATTTCTTTGAACATGGCCATATTTTGTGGGATTTTGGCAGTGCTTAGGACCAGTTATCTGTGTTTGGCCCAATACGCGGCCCTGAGATCAGGTCTAGCTTTTGATGAATGTGGGTGTTGTGAACAGTTTTCTAATCACCATTAAAGAAAGCTCCCGTTAAAGCTGTCTATGGATCCTCAAGGTCCTGGCACTAACCCTGCAGAAGGCAGTAGAAAAGTTCCTGCATACTTCAAGGAATTTATGTACCATGGCCTTTCTAGAGTGAGGTGGCCTTCTAGAATGGATTGGCAAGAGGAAAGGTCTCAAAACCAGTGCACTGAGGGAGCGGATTGAGGCTTGAGAGGAGAGAAGAGAGCAGTGAAAGCATTTAGTTTTTCCACATTGCCTTGTGCAAGGTAAGACCTGTGATGCCATGCCCAGACCTGCACGTGCCACAGAATGGAGACCACAGAGGTGAAATGAAGAACCTTGGACAGTGTGAACTGGTGGGATTCCAGGAGGGTGCAGTGCAACTGAAAAGCTGGCTGGCTGCAGAAGCCCACGGTTGCCCAGAGTGCAGAGCAGGAACCCTCCTGGGCAAAGAGTAACAGCAAACAGGAGGAGTTATTGCATCTGTCCAGGGATTTCAAAACATTGTTTGGTGTGGAGGGAGTTGTGGCAATGAGGTACTGAAAAGCTGGGGCGTCAAAATTAGAGAGGACGCTGTGACCTGGCCAGGGGTTTGAGTGGGTTGGTATGCTGCTCTCATCCCATCGCTACGCAAGACCAGGCTGCCTGACAGGCAGCAGAGCTGGGTGCAGATGAGAAACAACAGAGATCAGAATATAACCTCCAGCAGTTTTGGGGGGTAACAGCTACTCTGTGAGTGATGTGTTGGAAACAGCCAGGGGGACATGAGAGAGGGATAAGATAGCTGTGCTCCTCTGGCTGACATCCTCAGCCAGTGCACAGGATTGCAGATTAGGTCCTTTCCTCTGGTCTCTCTTGTTGCTCTCTGCACAAGTGCTAAGGGCTGTGATAAGGAGGAGGTCAGGCTGATGCTCTAACTACAGGGAATTTTTTCATGTACAGTGGGATGTGCTGGTTGAAAGCAAATGTGCCTGAATATCTCCCCTGCTTGTGGCCCTTTTCAATCAGCAAAGTTAGGCTCTGGGGACGTGTACCTGGGGAAGGAGACAGGGTGTGTGCAAAGGTGAAGTAAAGGGGTTTGTCACCCTCTTTACTGTTCCAGTACAGGTGTGCCTTGTGCTGTCCCAGTGTGACCACGACATGCTCCAGGCTGCAGCTAGACAGTGCCCTGAGGTTCTCCCTGCAGCCATCCTTCCTTCCGTGGAGAGCCCCAGGGCTCACCTGGTGTCCTGAGGGGGCATCATCATGGGTGCCTAAAGCTGTAAGCAGATTCATGGGGACCGTATCTTTGGCCACAGGTTTGGAAATGGTCCCAGGACCATTTCTTTGGACCAAAGAGGTTGCCATTTCTTTGTTCTATATTCTTTGGTGACAGCCCCATGTGATCTGCTGGCCAAACCATCCATGTGGGTGCTTCCTGAGTGAGGTTAGTGTAGGCAGCTTAAATAGCAGGTGTTACGGAGTCTGGAGTGGGTGAGGGTGTTCGCAGTCAACCGATCAAAGAAGGAAACACCCAGTGGGCAAGGGGGCTGTGACAGGCCAGATTGGCATGGGGATTTCTTTTTTCAGCCAGCACAGGCAGATCTGGGACTAATCGTGCAGCCACAATCACCCGTGCTCGTAGCCCCAACCCCAGCCCCTAGGAGAAGACAGAAAATGCAGACTTTTCTGCATTTTCCTGGGAGAGGGAGGAGCAGGGCAGGTTTCTGCCTGAGGATCCAGTCACTCTGGCAGCACAGGGGTCGGGGGTGGCCTTCGTGATGTTTCTCGCCGCGTTGAGTCAGGGCTGGGATGAACTAGCCTTGCATAAGCAGGAATGCCATCGCCAGTGGTAAGCCGAAAAACGCCGAACTCTATTTTCAAAGACAGCTCAGAGGTTATTTATGCACGGAAATGCTCCTTATCTCGTAATTCCCAGACTGATGGGTGGAAGATATGCAAAGAGTGACTTCTGTCAGAGACGAGCTCACCAGCACTGCTACTGTCTTGGCAAGAGAGGAGGGCTCGTTCTGCCTTCCCTGGTAGCAATGCTGACTAAGGGCCATAGGAATCTTAATTCCTGGCCCAGAGATGGCAAGCCAAGCTATCTGATGGGCTGGCTGGCTGGCTGACAGTTAATATCCTGTCGCAGAGAATTAAGCATTCATGATATAGCAGGTTGGGGATTTTTTTGTGCACCAGGAAGACCAGTGTGGGAAGTTCCAAAAAATTGTCTACTTTGTGCTTAAACATCAGGTTTGTCCTGAAAGAGCCTAAATCAGACCCACTCATCTGTCCTTCAAAGACTCCTTGGTGTCAAAAATGGGGCTTTTTTTCAGCGTTATTAGTCTCAGAGATTCAGTCTGGAATCTGAAATTCAATCCCATTGAACATTATTAGTAGGTAGAAGTTTGGAAATTAGTTGATGGTTCCTCTGTAAGTAGAGCAGCCAGATGGAGATCCAGCTGCTCTTCTCTGGCTGCACCGACACTAACTGAAATGTAGTACAGCATCTATTAGTGAGTGGGGTAGGCAAAAGGGAAGAAAAAAGAAACCTAGAGCAATGAACACAGGTAATAGGGTGTCATTATTATAGAGCTATCTGCCAGAGCAGGACATGCATAAGAATTAGGTGTCCTGGAAATACTGTGGAAAAATATCTCTGCTTCTGTTTGATGGAATCAAATTTCAATTTTCATGAACTTTTCACGGGCTAAATGTATTTGTGTCTAAAGAAATCATATCTCTTAATAGACAGTAATGACAACCTTATTTACACTGAATGACATTTTTCTACAGACTGGGCTAGAAAGAACGGATCCTTTCACCAGTGTAGGTTAAAAATACCTCATCTACAATTTTTTTTGGTAGTGGTGTGTTGTGGATTTTGTGAAGAATAAAAGTAAAACTTACTGCATAGAATTCGTTGTGGATTTATAACATAGAAGGCAAGAAAATAAAAGAAAGTGGGGTTTTTTTGCATGGGAAGGGATTTTTCTAACATATACCTTTTGGGAGACTTGGATGACATTTTCTAGCTTACTGGCTGCCTTGACTCTTGAGATGAGCCTTGCAGGCAAGGAGTTTGAATTCTTTGTGTTTCCACTTTGCCTCAACCTCAGTTTGCTCTCCCTGATTCAGGCTGCCAGCGAGGCAGCTGCCAGTGAGGGAGAAGAGGAATCAGAGATGGGGGACTAGTGGGTTCCATGATGTTCCCATATGTTAAGAAGATAACAATTGAAGTTGTTTCTGTGTTCATGATGGAAATCTTCCCTTCCCTTCCCTTCCTTCCCTTCCCTTCCCTTCCCTTCCCTTCCCTTCCTTCCCTTCTTTCACTACGTGTTCCATCCCATCCTTTGTTGCAACCCACACAAGAGCATTTCCAACTGAAAAATCCTTCAGGATTTGAATCGGCCCAAATCACTACACGTCCTCTTCATCCCAAGGGAATGGCTGCTACAGTGAGGAGCTGCTGTGTGTGACTTGGGGTGTCCAAATTAAGCCTTCTACAGGAGTAGTTCAGGTGCTGATGCATCACTTCTTTTCTGTAGCGAGAAATTGGATGGGAAGGTTCACATGAGCTCATTCGGTCTTTATGGGCTTGAAGCAGCCTCCATTGGACTCAATAGGAATCTTCCCATTGACTGTAATGAGAGCTAGATTGGATCCTAAATTAGTACCTTCATCCTTCAAATTGTTTTGCAGTGCCTATCCCCATCCATAATTAACACAAACTGGCTCTGATAGTCATCACCAGGAAAATTATATCAAAATGGCCTCAGTAGGTCTATTCCTGCTCTCAACGAAGATGATAGGAGCCTCACAATTAACTTCAAACAGGGCTGGTCGTCTGCGTATCGTGATTATGAAGTATCTTGATATATTTGTAAGGGAGAGTTCAGTTTGAGCAACTACTTAATTGCATGTCAGGGCTGAAAGGGCTGGCTGTGACCAAAGACAGCCATGCTCAAAATCAGGCAGTATTAAGTAGCACGGTTTGACTTTGTGGCTACGTAAATCAGCATTTCAGCTTCTCATTTGGTATTCACTGAAACGAAAACATAATCTGAGTTAATTGCTCTTCCCCAAGGTGTCTTGTTGCGCAATGTTTTATAAAATTAAAGCCTGTTAAGTACACACGAAGAAACATACTTGAGATGCAAAACATAAAATACTAGCACCTCTAATTCTGCTGTCATGTATGGTTGATTAACCTGGTACAACAGAAGCCTTGGGGAGAGTTCCTGTGCTGTTAGGAAACATATTTCCACTTAGGGGAATTTAGACAACAAAGGGATCTCACAAATCCCATTGTTGGAGGCTAGGCTGACAGTCAGGGCATCTGAGCTTCCTCACAAAGCCATAGAAGACCAGAGGAAGAGATGTGACCTTCAGCCCCACTCATGGGTAGGTATCTGCCACCCCAGTGCCTTCCATGGCAATTAACAGTTAATCCAGTCCCTCGCCCAGGCACTGTTCCTGTTGGCTTTACTGGGGCTCAGAGTGAGTGTGCGGTGAAGGGTGGGGAACGGTGTAGGTGATGGGGGAGATTCTTTCTCAGGCACCCACAAATAGCAACTGGAAGGTTGCTGGGCTGTTGTGCTCCTGAACGAGGATGCTGACCTCTGAGAAAAAACAGAGACACAAAGATTTGCATTTCAGGAGCCCTTCAAACTCACCGATACAACACAACTGGAGAAGAGTCACAGGAGACTGAGCAGGACATTGGCGTGGAGTGCACCCAAGAGGAGGGTGAAGTGGTTGAGTAGCAGAAGAAATGTTGTGTGGAGACTTCCCCACACCCAGCTTCTCTAGACTGTGCTCACTGCTTCCAGATACCCCCCTGGGGCAGACAGGGAGCTGGGGAGGGCAGCTGTAGCACATCAGCAGCTGCCTGTTAGACCAGAAGCTGAGCTGGAGCATGTGGGAAGATCAGGAAGGCTTATCAGATAGTTTTCAGTAGTGAAGCTGCCTAGTAAGGTGTGGTGTGGGAGATGGGGGTACCCAGCTGAAGACCAAGCTGAGACCTTGCCAGGTTTGCGTGGTTTGATTTAGGGTGAATTGAATCTTCTTCCAGGATAAAAGTGAGTCCATACCAGCAATGGCCACGATGGTGAATTCAAAAGTGCTTGTTGGAGCCTTGTTTTCAGTTTGTTCAGCCTCACCAGCTGGAGAACGTGCTGCAGCCAATGGGCAATTAAGACTGGGAGAGGAATCTGAGGACATTCCATCAAAGCAGAGTGGTGGCTGGACTGGGACCTCACTTGAGTGGTCTGTGGATGAGTTTGTCTACGTCTGAGCTAGCCTTTTGGAGAAAGACTTTTTCATAAGGCAACTTCTCAATCTGTCCTAGATGAAGAAGAGAAACAGTGAGAATGTGGATCCTTCATGATTGTTTAAGGCAGCTAATAGAAACCCTCAAATTGATCTTTGCTTCTTTATCTTGTGATGCCTTTAGAAGTTGGTAACGTATTTAGGGTAGTTAGTTATTCTACCCATGACCCGTGAAAGAAGAGGAATTTTTGGGGCAGGGTGTCACAGAATATGACTGTCTCCTTGGCACCTGCATTAATGGGCCTTTGAGTCTCTGCCAGAAACTTTCTGAAAGCCTTATTTAGAAAAACACCAGATTTTTGAAAGGCCATCTGAGCCTTTGGAATTTTCCCAAACTTCCTAAAAAGTAGTACTGGTAGTTCAAAAAGTTCTTTAGTATTTTTCCTGGAAGACTCAGGGGTCAGTGTCCAGGCCTGCTCAGATGAAAGCACCTTAAATTCAGCAGATGCTGCCTCACCCCCTTCTCTCCTGCTACGTACTCTTCCACCCACACCACGTCAGAGCTGCTGCAGGTGTCTGAAGCTGGAAACTTCAGCTGCTTTCTTTACCCTCTTTGAGACTCACTGCGTCAGAGGCCAGGAGCAACGGGGAATCCGACACGTGCGTCAAGCTTGACGTTCGCCGCCTGGTTGCATACAACATGACCTGCAGCATCTCTTGGCCATCTAGGCTAGAATCTGTCTGCTTAATTATGGGCAACTGTAAAAAAACTGAGAAAGATGAAGAAATAAGATTCTGTCAGCCCTTCTAGTGGTTCTGTCTGGCCTTAAGCACTTGGAAGCCTCTTGAGTACGTTGGCTAATGCTCCATCATTCACTCTCCTACGTGACCTCTGAGCATATCCTACGTGTGGCTGCCGTAATGCTGACATCAACCAACGTTTCAGTCTTTCAAGAGCTGTACAAATTTCAAGTGAACTTTTATACTGTCTCTGCTAGCAATATCACCTACACATTCTCACAGCAACTGTAGCTTTACACCGTGGTGGAAATGTGCTGGTACGTAAGTCCTGCCATCTTGACTCTTTGAACATGAATGCTATCAGTTTTCAAAGTTAGCCAGATAGGAGAAACAAGTTCTTCTGCAGGATCGTGCCTTTTGATCACTCAGGATATATCAACACCTGGTAATTCTCTGAGGTCTGCTATGGAGGATCCTGTCTTCCTCCAAACCATATGGACAACGTCCAGGGAGATGGTTCTCCTAGGCCAAAATTCATGTTGTGTGTAACACAGATACTCTCAAGCTCCTACCTTCGTTTCACATACGAGGAAACAGCAATAGCGTGGCTTACTTGATAGACCCCAGCCTTGAACTCAGGAATTCTTGGCTCATAGCCCTGTGCACAAACCCCTTCTCCTCCAGCACTCAAATAAGGGCCCGGTATGTTCTCAGTAATAATATCCAGTGATTTGTGCAAGTGTAATAGAACAATGCCATATGCTGAGGTTCCTAGGCCAAGTTCTCGGCTTGGCGTGACTCCACTGACTGTAATGAGAACATTTGACCCGGTGTGTTTCCACTCTGTAGGGACTGTAGAGGTAGTCTTGTGATTTTAACATGGAACTGCTTTTCAGGGATAGCTCAGCCTTCATTTGAGGTATGGAAAGGTTGTTGGAGAAGTAGCTGCTTGCATTGTGCTGAAGGCTTCATGGGATCTGCTCAGAGGAAAGGTTTCCATCATTTTCACCAATGACTACTTAGCTACAATGGTCTAGTTTCTTGTATTTACAGACTCATGAATGTGAGATATTACTTTAGTTCTGTATTTATTGAAAGGATTTTTGGCATTATTGGTCATCCCTTCCATATAGAATCACAGAATGGTTCAGGTTGGAAAAGACCCTTGTGGGGTCAATATCAATATCAATAGTCCCCAAACTTCACTGGCCAAAAGTCCATCACACATTGAGGAAAATGTTAAACATTGTTCTTCCTCTCAGAATCACAGAATTATTTAGGTTGGAAAAGACCCTTGTGGTCATCGAGTCCAACCATCAGCCCTACTCTACAAGTTCACCCCTAAAAGAGGTGCCCCAACACTACATCTAAACATATTTTAAACTCATCCAGAGATGGGGACTCAACCACCACCCTGGGCAGCCCATCCCAGTGCCTGACTACTTTCTCCATGAAGAATTTTTTCTCTGATGTCTAAACCTACCCTGTTGAAGCTTGAAACCCTTCCCTCTGGTTCTGTCACTAATTACCTGTGAGAAGAGGGTTGGTTCTGGATTATTTTCATGCAGAAATGGCCACCTAACCAGAAATGGTAGAAAAATCAACTGTCTTAGATAGGGAACCGTAAAAACAAAGGTCTGTTGTGTTTAAGCTTCTAGAGTAGGAGCTATCCAAGCTCCTAATACATTGAATACAACTGCTTAACTGATCTATTAGAAACGACTGGAAAGGGAGCTGGAGACCGAAATATAGATAAACATCTGTCTAAAATGGAAGTTAGAAGAAATTTGGAATGTTGTTTCCTAAGGAAATTCTGATGTTTCAACATTAGCAAAGCATGGCTTTTCCATCAGATCATTTCGATGGAAAATCCTTGAATAGCTCAAATCTGAGAGAGTCACGTGCTCTTCATCACTCCAAAATTTCAGCAGACTGCTAACCTAAGGTTCTGAGAAGCACCAAGGAGCACTTACCCTCATTTTATAATGAATATATTAATGAATTCCAGCCTGGAACTGCCTAATTCTCTTCATTGGCTGACTAGGGAGTCTAGACACTCCAGATCAGCTGTAGATACCTATGCTGTGGGCACATGAAGCCTACTTCTGATCTTAGCACTTCTAATTCATGTTTCAGGGTCTTTTCCCCTCTTTATCTTCCTGCCTTGATATCAAAATGAATATGCACTCTCCAGGATAGCCCTACTTACAAGCTTATTCCACTGGAGTCAGCAAAACTTGAACAATCTTCAGAGTGAAATGTATTATAATGCAAGGAACTAGTTTCTTCCTGATCTCTTTAAGCAATGGCAAGGGAAATTTTACACCTACTTTTGAATGGGCTTGATGGCACCTAAAATCAAAGTGCTTTGTTCATCTGGGATCTTTTTCTAAAGGACAAGTATTGCCGTGGAGTCCAGCAAAACCCTAAAACACTCAAATGTCCTATTTAACTGCTCCTAAGTTCCACCTTGCGTGGTCTTCAGTCTGAAAAGGAAACATTCCAGGTCCATACAGTGTGAAAAATACCCCATCTCAAGTCCTTCTGATGGACATCTACCAGAGAGGACGTAGCGTGAATGACAAGCGAGCCCAGAATTTGTGGGAATAGGACCTAATAATCCTTTCTGGAAGCTGGAGTCTTCTTGTGGAAGAAGGTCAACCAGAATATTTGCTCTTCAGCTTTGCTTGGGGGGAATTATAACTACAGGTAAAAATTCAGTCGTACACTCTGAAACTTCAGAGAATTTCTGCTAATGTTTTGTGGAAGGGAAATACAGATTTTGGCAGTCGTTATGTGACTGTTAGTACTGAGTCCTAGCTTGCTGTGGGCAAGCATTGATACTCTTAGCTTGGTGACAAAAGTCTTTAAACCGAGGTCTGAGGATCTGTAGGTCCTGGCTGTTAATTTGTGGAGCTTTCACAGAACCACAGAATCACAGAGCATTAGGGATTGGGAGGGACCTTGAAAGATCATCTAGTCCAATCCCCCTGCCACAGCAGGACCACCTAGGTCGTAACAGGTAACAGGAACACATCCAGGAGGGTTTTAAACGTCTCCAGAGAAGAAGACTCCACAACCCCCCTGGAAAGCCCCTTCCAGTGCTCTGTCACCCTCACTGTGAAGAAGTTCCTTCTAGTATTGATGTGGAACCTCCTATGTTCCGGTTCACACCCATTGCCCCTTGTCCTATCATTGGATGATGCTGAGCAGATCCTGGCTCCATCCTCCTGACACCCACCCTTCACATATTGGTCAACATTAATGAGGTCACCCCTCAGTCTCCTCTTCTCCAAGCTAAAGAGACCCATCTCCCTCAGCCTTTCCTCATCAGGGAGATCTTCCACTCCATCATCTTTGTTGCTCTGTGCTCGACTCTTTCCAGCAGCTCTTTGTCCTTCTTGAACTGAAGGGCCTGAGCTGGGGTTGTTTAGCCTGGAGAAGAGAGGGGGACCTTATCACTCTCTGCAACTACCTGAAAGGAAGTTATAGTCTGGTAGGGGTTGGGTTCTTCTCCCAGGCAGCTAGTGACAAGACAAGAGGGCAGTGCCTGAAGCTGCGCCAGGCTGGACGGTAGGAAGCCTTTCCTCATGGGAAGGGTGCTCAGACACTGGAATAGACTGCCCCGAGCAGTGGTGGAGTCCCCATCCCTGAAGGTGTTTAAGGAGAGACTGGATGTGACACTTAGTGCCCTGGTCTGGCTGATGTTGTGGTGTCGGGTCATAGGCTGGGCTTGATGATCTCTGAGATCTCTTCCAGTCTCAATAGTTCTGTGATGGTGTGTGATGCCACATTACTTTGTCTTCTTCTACTTCAGACAGCCTGCTTGTATGACAAGACTGTCTGAATTATTACAGGTGACAGTCATTCCTCTGCATTATTACCAGTGTTTTAAACACCATGAAGCCTAATCTGACTGCGGGCTATGGAAGACAGGGGCTCTTTGGTGGTGTCTGTACGTACACACAGAGAAGCACCAAGGACACTACTGGTCACTGGGTTTTTTTGGTAGCCTACCTACAACATTTTTTCTTGTTTTGACATGAAGTTAGTTTTGAAGTTAGGGGTTATTTTCTTGCCTGCCACCACATGAAATGTCTTTTATTCCCTTTCAACTTCCCATACATGGACTCTTGTGTCACCACCGTGCTGACGGAGCGGCTTTGATGGCAAGGTTTCAAAATTCAGTCGCCTCTGTCAGTCAGCTAATAACAAAACAAGGACTGTTTAAGGGAGACCCAGGCTGAGCAGAACTGGAATTACAGGAGAATAACTTCTCGAGGTGCCCAAGGGGAAAGCTGAATAAACAAGGGCTTCCAGCCTGTTCAAAAATGTGTCAGGATGACGTCTGCAGAATGTGATGATGGCTTAATGGAGACTTGGGCCATACATTGTCCAGTAAAATATGAATGCAAACGTTTGGAAAATTCCTGTACTCCTAACAAGCTCTTTTGGAATCCATTAGCCGACTTGGATTTCACTGACTGTATGGTGGGCCCTGGTTGGAGGCTGGCTTCCCTCACCATTCCAGTTCACCTTGTCATTTCTCAGTGTGTTCGTGTCACGTCGGCATTTCTCAGCTTTCATTTTGCGTTCAGTGTGAGACCTGGACTAGTCCCTCAGCTGATGTAACCCTCCACACTTCATCAGCACCGGGCAGATTTACGTCAGATGAGGATGTGACTTTGGACCATTTTCACCCAGAATTGCATTTCTTCTTTTATTTCCTCTTTCTTCTCCTGCAGATCTCTTTAGGTAAAGAGGAACTTCTGTGGGAGGCATCTTGTGATCTCCATGGAAACCTCACAGAATCACATGGAATCACAGAACATCCATGGATGGATTGGAAGGGACCTCGAAAGATCATCTAGTCCAATCAGACAGAAGACAGAACAATATCCCCCTCCTTTCAAGTCCAAACATTTGCTTTTTATTTAATGAGAAGTTGAAATTTAAAAGAACAAAACTGAGTTTAAATTTGTATACGGAAATTTTATTTGGCTGTTGCTTTAAAACCTATCGGAGACATAGTTGATGTTTGTGCAGCTGTGTGGCTCTTACACAACCTAAGGATCACTTATTGGAATTTTTGAGTGAACTCTTGTTTTTATAGGTGTGTAAATGTGTTATCGAAGATATTTTGGCATTTTAACCAAAGACTTAAATTTTGTCGACTCTAGTCAAATACTTAAGCCCATTTTTTCACTCTTCAGAGAAGCCCTTTGGTTGACAGGTGCTGTTGGTCCCACAGCTGAGCCTCTCAATGCACTTATTTTCCCAAGAGGGGCTTTGGATTAAGAAATAATAGCGCAATGAGATAAATGCTGTCCTTGATTGCACCGCGGCAAAGCTGGAGTAAAGTCACGAAAACTGAGAGAATTTTTCAACATTTGCATCTACCTGTGTGAAGGCAGAACGTTACCTTTGGACAGAGTTATTGCACTTTGCATGAAATCCAGGCTCTCCCTGTTTTTGTAGCTCTGCAGTGTTTTTTGCTTTAGGAATGGTTGATTATTTTTTTGACAAAACAGAAGAATTTTGCTCACAATCCAAACTGATGGCTGTCACGTTCTGAGGTGGCGGTGCTACCCTGATGGCAATGTGCTCCACAGCCATTCATACAGAATCCTAGGTCCTCTGGACATTTTAATTGCATAAGCTCTTTTGTTTTGCGGCTCAGGGACGCCTCGGTGAGTGTGAGATCACAGAACCACAGCATCACAGAGCATTAGGGATTGGAAGGGACCTTGAATGATCATCCAGTCCAATCTCCCTGCCAGAACAGGATCACCTAGGTCAAGTCACACAGGAATATATCCAGGCAGGTTTTAAATGTCTCCAAGAGAAGGAGACTCCACAACCCACTTGGGCAGCCACAAGGGTACATTGCTGGTTCATGATCATTCTGCTGGCCACCAGGACCCCAAGGTCCCTTTCTCCTACACTGCTCTCCAACAGGTCAACCCCAGCCTATACTGGTATCTGGGGTTGTTCTTGCCCAGATGTCAGGCTCTACACTGTCCTTGTTATGGTTCATTAAATTTCTCCCTGTCCATCTCTCCAGCCTGTCCAGGTCCCAGGGAATGGCAGCACAGCCTGCTGAGGGTGTCGGCCACTCCTCTCAGCTTTGTATCATCAGCAAACTTGCTGATAATACTCTAATCTCTCATCCAAGTCTAATGAATAGATTGAATAGTACTGATCCCAGTACAGCTCCTTGGAAGACTCCACTAGATACAGGCCACCAACTCAGCTCTGTCCCATTGACTGCTACTCTCTGGCTTCTGTCCTGCAGCCAGTTCATGATCCACCTCACTACCCAATCATCTAGATCCCACTGCCTCAGTTTGGCTGTGAGGATGCTGTGGGAGACAATGTCCCTTGGGGAACTCCACTAGATGCATGACCATTTGTTCCAGCTCACTCATTTCCATTCAGTGCTGTTGGACCAAGAGATAAGGAGTGTAACTGTTATCCCTGAAGCACAAAATGTTGTTGTTTCAATTGTTTTTATTTTTTCTTTATAATGTTTGTAACGTAGCCTGTTTTTCTCAGTACCAGCCTGTTGAGTTTGAAGGAGAATCCAGCCACTTCATGAAGGAGTAGATAGTTATATATATATATACACACACATATACACGACTCAGTAAAGTGTTAAGAAAAATTACTCTTATATTCTAATTAAAGAGATTTAAAGCCCAGTTTCTTGACACCTCAGTCAGTGCGAGCTTTGCCATTGACATCATTTGGAGAAGGATTGACTTGATCATTCCCAGGAGCCTTGTGGAATAGTTTCCCAGTCTGGATTTATCCTTGTGTTTGGCTGTGCTGAATCCATGAGGTTTCTCCAGTTTGAGGGAACAGGATGGGCACACCTGGGTTAGTTTTCAAGTGTGACACTAGCTGTGTTTACAAAGCTTGTTTGCTGAGAAGCCCTCTTGAGAGGCAGGATGAAGTAGATGTGTTCCACATTGCTATGCCCAGACTATCTGAGCTGCTTTAGTTAAGCCTGTGTCAGGGATATATTTACTGCTCTGTGTCACAGTTTCAGGGGGAAAAGGGGTGCTGACCATTCTCAGCCTTAGAAAACCAGTTCCATCAGCTTTTGTTTACGGGTCATTGTCCCTTAACTTTTAACCTCTCTTGTTGTCCTCTTGACTCATTCCAGTTTGTCAGCATTATTTTCAAAGAATGATGCTCAACCTGAACAAATAAAGCCAAGTGCAGGCTCTCAAGTACAGTCGCAGGGCTGGCTTCTTCAGGTTACTCACGACAGGTTCGCTGATGTCCAGAGAAAGGTTTGCTCTTTTCTGGTCCAATATCAGGTTACTGGTGTCTCAGAGCTGACCTCTGCTTCTCAGGTTTGCATAGCTGACAGCCAGGCCAACTGAATTCCAGCCCAAGAGCTTGCTCCATGAATTTTAGCTCTCACAAACAGTCCATACCAAACACATTGTGTGTTTTGGGCAACCTCACTAAATAAGTGGTGCTTTATCCAAATGGTTGCTGAAGACAGAGTCTGGAAAGTTCTGAATGAATGCACTGGGTCAGCAGTGATCATGATGTGCCACTCCTTTGATATTTCTGCCTTTAGGATGGCCAGAACTGCCCTTGGTCCTTCATTTACTTTCAATCCATCAAGTAGCTGCATCCACTCTTGACCACGGTTTCCTTTCCCCCTTCTTTCTCTGTGTCAGAACTGAGAGTCAAGCTGGATGCTGATGAATCAAGATTTTGTAGAACCCAAAACACGTATTTGTAGATAATAAATTCAGATTCAGAATGAACACCCATGTTGAGCACATGGGTACCAGGTGGGTGCTGGAACTGTGGGATGTGAATTCATTCAAAGGACGCTTGGGCTGTAATTTACAACCTCCTGGTGTATGTTGTTTTTAAACACTTGATTCATTAACACTTCTGTAGATGTTAAAAGAGGTTCATAAATCGATTGGTAGCCAGGAAAAATGAGCAGCAATGAGGTCATTTTAGTCGGAATGGGCTCATTACCGTGCCAACTGTCAAAACTTCTTGATGGCAGACTTGTTCTCTGCTCTTTCAGTCAGCCTAGGGAGAAGAGCCCTTTGGTTTGACTCTTGCTGGTAGGATAAGAAGTTAAGAAAATGGTGAAAAATCTGTGAAAGATGGGTAAGCAGATTTCCCCTAAGAGAGAAAAGCACCTGAGGTAGACGTGCTGACTGATTTGGATCCATTTTTGTCCAAGACTGGACAGAATGACTTGTGAATTTATTCCATGGGAACTGCATGCAAAGGTGAGGATTAGCTCCATCCTCTCTCCGTGCAGCACAACTTTCAAGCTCTGGCAGGGACAAATATTGATGCAACAGCAAGCTGAAAAGGGTAACTCCAATTCCACCCCAGTGTTTCTGAGATCTTTGTTTTCCCATCTGAGCGGTAGCCCAAGGAGTCTGGATCACAAATGAAAATCTGAACCCCAAACATAGATCAGTCCAGTCATGATTCAGAAGGTCAGGGGCTATATCTTCAGGCAGATGCGATTCGTAGTGTTCACAGCTTGCTGAGATAGGTCTTGACGAGTCTAGTCAGCTCAGGGGATGTCCAACTCTCTCATCTATCAGTGAAGGCTACCATGGAAAGATAACGATCGTGTTCCTGAGGACAGACACAGGTCTTTCCCCCTGGCCCAGTCTGGGCAAATGGAAAGTGGTACCTTTGGGTAGTGAAAGACTATGAATCCCTCCAGTGGCCTGTTTATTTCTGACCCCGTAACACACACTCACTCTCTCCTTCCTGTTCATCCACTTTTGCCCTTCTTATCCTTTTCATTTGGTGATAGTGGTTCAATTGCTTGATCAAAGGAAGCTCTAGCTGGTATTTATCTCAGCTAACTGTAGGCAACCTAAATATAGATGGGTAAGTCAGAGTTAGTCACTCCAGACTCTTTTAATTGTCAATAGAGATGAACAGATATCTCCAGAGAGCAATTATTCTGATACTTGTTTGATATCTACCTTAGGATGAGATGAATCACCTTCTCCAGATGCCTCTTCCTCTCTGTTGACTGTGCAGGGAACTGAGGGAGACATCTAAGCTCAGATGCAAGGATCTGTGTTATGGATGCTTCAAGATAGGGATTGAAATGTAACCTCTAGGGAACTCCTGTCCTGGAAGTCTAAATGGGTAAAGATCACACAGAATCACAGGATCATTAGGGATTGGAAGGGACCTTGAAAGATCACCTAGTCCAATCCCTCTCTCAAAGCAGGATCACCTAAACCAAGTCACACAGGAACACATCCAGGTGGGTTTTAAATGTCTCCAGAGAGGATACTTGTTGTAGAAAAAAGGAAACTAGGATATTTTAGCATGAAACATACAGCATTTTATTTTGAACCCCATGAAATCCCAACCAAAAGCATCAGTACTTCTTTTTTGAGACACTGGTACCGTGCATTGATGTGAGGTGGTCACTGTGTTTCTTGCACTGGTCACTCTGCAGTGAGGACTCCTGTAAATCCAGTGCCTTATGTGCTGATGACACAAACTCTGCAGTGTCACCGTTGTGTTTTTCCTACTCATACCCACCTGCTCAGCTGATCTGAGTCAGAGGGACCATGAAATGCAGGTTTAAATCAAATACCTGTGCCCTAGTTTTGAACCACACAGTGTGTTCCTGATCTCCTGCTACACAAAATTGTCCAAGGGTGTTTGTCTTCCACAGTCAAGCTCTTCTGCCAGGAGATTAAGCTTCTGTGTTTGGACACTTCAGTAGGGAAATCCTTTCTCCTGGGGAAAACACCTACTGATAGGATGAATGACCTTTTCTTCCTTTAAGGATAGACAGATCCCACACAATTGATTTTGACTAGATAACCAAATTCTAGATCAGCCACAGACTGCAAATCTTTCATGTGATGTCCATGTTCTCATCTAGCTTATGAAGTGCTGTCAGGGACAAACAATGTGTGTGTCTGCAGGGAAGGAGGCAAATTTCCGCTGGAGGACTTATGAAGAGGTTATGATCAGAGGTGTCATTGAGCTTTTCATTAAGGCTCTGCCGAGTACAAAGGGATGATACCTCACCAGTTCCACTGCTGGTATTGTTTCCTCCACCACTGGTTAATCGAAGCACTAGGGATTGTAGACTAGGGAAAGATTTTTGTTGGTAACCTGCCTTGTTGATAGTTATGGGGTTTTTTATCAGACAGGAGATGAGAGCCAAGATAATAGGAGCTTCATTTCCCCCTCGTTTGTACAGCCTCCCTTGACACTAATGGTAGTCACATATCAGGATTAACTTGCCGTTGTGCTTGTCTCTGCTTCTGGCAGGCTGCTTTAAGAAAGTGAGGTCAAATGGATACGGCCAAGACTCATTAGGGAACAAAGGTAGTTCCAAGTGATTGTGCTAACAATACCCTGTGCTGGATCCAGCCTTTAAGACTGAAATACTTCTTCCTTAGTCATTTTCATATAAAATGAAAATTGACAAATACTTAGTCTAGTTTCTTGTAGCTGAATTGAAGGTGACTCTTTCTTTTTACACTTTACCAGCAGGAACTTATGACTCAAAACCAAGAAAGAAGCATTGAGTAAGGAAACTTCTTTGCTACTTACTGTGTTTCAGAAAAAGATGGGTTTTCTGGCATTTGGTAACAGGGTTTGTGGGTCTCAACAGGAATGAACAAGAAAGCAGTGTAGGAGAAAGGGACCTGGGGTCCTGCTGGACAGTAGGATGACCATAAGCCACCAATGTGCCCTTGTGGCCAAGAAGGCCAACAGCATCTTGGGATGGATCAGAACAGGACTGTTTAGCAGATCAAGAGAGGGTCTCCTCCTGCTCTACTCTACCCTGGTGAGATGGCATCTGGAGTCTTGTGTCCAGTTCTGGGCCCCTCAGTTCAAGAAGGACACGGAGCTGCTGGAGAGAGTCCAGCACAGAGCCACAAAGATGATGAAGGGAGGGGAGCATCTCCCTGATGAGGAAAGGCTGAGGAAGCTGGGTCTCTTGAACTTCAAAAAAAGGAGACTGAGGGTGACCCCATTAATGTTGATAAACATGTGAAGGGTGGGTGCCAGAGGAGAAAGGCAGAAGCCAGGGTCTGCTCAGTGTCATCTAATGATAGAACAAGGGGCAGTGGGTGTCAGCTGGAATATAGGAGGTTCCACATCAATATCAGAAGGAACTTCTCCACAGTGAGGGTGACAGAGCCCAGGAACAGGCTGCCCAGAGGGGTTGTGCAGTCTCCTTCTCTGGAGATGTTTAAAACCCACCTGGATGTGTTCCTGTGCGACTAGATCTAGGTCATTCTACTGTGGTGGAGGGGTTGGACTAGATGATCTTTCAAGGTCCCTTCCAGCCTCTAATGTTCTGTGCCAAACTTTTTATTTCTCAAGTATTAATACCCCACTCCTGAAGAGAAAGGAATTGCTTGCTTCTTCCAGCTCTCCTGTTTCACGCAGGCAACTCACAGCTGTCACATACAGCTTCAACAGGACTTATGAGACAGGAAGTGCTTGTTTGTCTTGGGATTCCTTTTCTGAAGGTGTGAATGTCATCATTTCCTCTTTTCTTTGTTCGTTACTCAGAATTAAAAGACAGAAAATGACAGAAATATGGAGAGCCCTTTTGTTCCTTTAGTTTGACTTGAAAACACCCAGGAGAACAGAAGCTGTCAGGTTTTCCTTGAGCGACACGTATTTGATAGACATAAACAGCTAGACAAATACAGGCTAATTACCTCCTTCTAACTCTCCATAAGATGCAGCTAATTCCAGGTTAGGCAGCAGAGCTACATTAGGACTAAGTTTTAAATAGATGAGCTGAAGAGCAAAGGCATCCTCACCTAATGTGTGGGAAAATGTGACCCACAGTGATTAAAGACTGGAGCACCAGAGGGTTTGTAGTAGGCATTAAGGAAGCCCTGAAGCCAAAGCTAGCTGAGATCTTGAGGCTGTTTCTGTATTTTAAATTACTCACAGCTCTAACATGCCTCTCTCCATGTGAGATACTGAGCACCGGCTCCAGGACCCGTGGTATCCTGGGGGTTCTCTTCTGTTGGCACCACAAAGTGGCATTTAGAAACTGGTTTGCAGTTCAGAACTTGAAGTATAGCCCCTGTTGTGTAGGGTGTAGACACCCTTCTTACTCCTTCAGCAAAGAGTCACAGTGAGGGTGACAGAGCACTGGAACAGGCTGCCCAGGGTGGTTGTGGAGTCTCCATCATTGGAGATGTTCAAGACCCACCTGGATGTGTTCCTGTGTGACTTGGTCTAGGTGATCTTGCTGTGGCAGGAGGATTGGACTGGATGATCTTCTGAGGTCCCTTCCAATCCCTAATAATTCTATGATTCATCATGGGAGGGTTAGATTGGACGTTAGGAAACATTCCTTCATTGTAAGAGTGATCAAGTGTTAAAACAGTCTGCCCAAGGAGGTGGTGGAGTCACTGTCCCTGGATCTATCCAAAAACCAAGCAGTTCTGTCTGTATTTTGCAGGCATCCACATTCCATACATCACAGACACCTCTTACACAAATATATACGCTGCTCTATATCCACAGAGAACGTAGAAGATCATCTTTTCAACAGACCGTGCAAAATCTGTGGTTCATTGCATAAAGTAGGGTTTTAAACAGTGGTCAGTTTATTTAATGTAAGATAAGTTTTTAGAATATCTTACAAAAGGTTTATTAACAGGTCTCTGACATCTCAAAAATCTTTGCTTTTTCCTGGAAGATGGGTTGTCTTCTCCTGCTACTGTTGTCCACCCCAATCTGTGTTAATAGGTGTGCTGGACACTTACTTCTGGCAGGGGCATACTTGTGGTTCATCTGATACTTCTGTGTACTGCTGATACTCCTGAGTGATTTCTCAATTAATTCTGATTTCTTAAAAGGATGCTGATAGCTTGTTCTTCATTCCCACTGAAATGCACAACTTAGAGATTGGAAGGGACCTCCAAAGATCATCCAGTCCAATCCCTTGCCACAGCAGGACCACCTAGATCAAGTCGCACAGGAACACATCCAGGCAAGTTTTGAACATCTCTGGAGAAGGACACTCCACAAGCCCTCCAGGCAGCCCCTTCCAGTGCTCTGCACCCTCACTGGGAAGAAGTTCCTTCTCNTTTCTTTCTTTCTTTCTTTCTTTCTTTCTTTCTTTCTTTCTTTCTTTCTTTCTTTCTTTCTTTCTTTCTTTCTTTCTTTCTTTCTTTCTTTCTTTCTTTCTTTCTTTCTTTCTTTCTTTCTTTCTTTCTTTCTTTCTTTCTTTCTTTCTTTCTTTCTTTCTTTCTTTCTTTCTTTCTTTCTTTCTTTCTTTCTTTCTTTCTTTCTTTCTTTCTTTCTTTCTTTCTTTCTTTCTTTCTTTCTTTCTTTCTTTCTTTCTTTCTTTCTTTCTTTCTTTCTTTCTTTCTTTCTTTCTTTCTTTCTTTCTTTCTTTCTTTCTTTCTTTCTTTCTTTCTTTCTTTCTTTCTTTCTTTCTTTCTTTCTTTCTTTCTTTCTTTCTTTCTTTCTTTCTTTCTTTCTTTCTTTCTTTCTTTCTTTCTTTCTCTCTCTCTCTCTCTCTTTCCTTTCTCTCTTTCCTTTGTCTCTTTTCTGTCTCTCTTTCTTTCTCTTTCTCTCTTTCTCTTTCTTCTTTCTCTCAACATCTTTGTCTCCTCTTCCTCTTCCTTTCCCTCCCCTTTTCCATTTCCCTCATGCCCGGGATGTTTGGTTTCCTTTCTGTGCTGACTCACTTTCAATAACATGCTGGCACTTCATGGGAACATTCTGTTGGGTGATCTAGTTTAAGAAAGTAGAACTTCTAAGCCCCATATCAAGCATTTCAGTGACATCTCAGATGAGAAGCATAAAGACTTTATTCATATTGTGGTCATCTCTGCCAACAAATCACAGAGTCTCAATGGGAAAGTCTAAAGTGAAATGGAACAAAAGACCTCATGGTACCAGAGAGTGAAGAGGAAGTCATATGCCAAGGGAGTGACACTCTTGCAATGGATTCTTTTCACTGAACACATGGAGGGAATTAAACTTGCCTCTAGCCACTATAACTTAGATTCAACCTTGGCTAAGAATGAAAAAATTATGTAACTCTCTTTCTGGAGTTTCAGTAGCCCTTATCCCAGGCTGTCAGAGTCTGGATGACTTATTCTTCTTAGCAGATCCCCAGGTGAATTTGATTTCAATTAAAAAACTCTAGTTCTAAAGATATCTGTAATCCAAAAGAGAAATGTATAGGAAAAAGCCACAGTTGGAAAAGAAGGAGAAAGAGAAGAACAGAGAGAGAATTATTGATTAGAAAAGAAAATGAAAACAGCTTTAACGAAAATAATCACTATACAACGACATGTAGGCAGGGGGACTGAACTCCATGATCTTTCGAGGTCCCTTCCAATCCCTAATGTTCTGTGACTCTGTGATACACAAACCCCATGTTGAACCTGTTGATTCTGTGGACAAGCTATGGGGAAGTCCCAACCAGAGTCAGCAGTCTATGGGAACTGGCTGCAGGAGATGGATTCTGGAGCTGGATTTCTGAATACATGGATTGGGATTGAAAGCAGAGCAGACAAAGTTCTCCTCAGACACTAGCCAGTGAAGAAAAGAGAGTGACCCTTGTGCGAGCTGCCCACGGGGGTTGTGGAGTCTCCTCTGGAGATGTCTAAAACCCTCCTGGATATGTTCCTATGTGACTTGGTCTAGGTGATCCTGCTGTGGCAGGGGGATTGGACTAGATGATCTTTTGAGGTCCCTTCCAATCCCTAATGATTCTATGATCTTTCGAGGTCCCTTCCAATCCCTAATGTTCTGTGATTCTGTGATCCCTCAGCTTCACACCCAAAATAAAATGGGATTGGATGGAACATTTGTTGGTCAGTTTAGGGTCAGATGTTCTGTCTGGTCCTCGCTGCACGTGTAGCCTCTAGCACATTGAACCCACAATATGGAGCACAAGAGTAACAGTGACAGTGGTCTTCACAGGAGCAAGAGACCCTTTCTGCACACCAGCCCTTGGTAGTAACTGTAAACTTTGAGCAGCATCACTTGCAGAAGTAAAACAACACCCCTGCCTTCAGAAAAGTGCAGTTACTGAGAAGAAACTGAACTGAAACCGAAATCATTCACATAATTAGTTCTGTTCTGTCTCAAACTGGGATAATGAATATGGAAGTGGTTCCAACACAGAAGTCTGAGGTATTTTCATCTTCAGCCAGGAAAAAAACTGCACAGCTTAAATCCAGGGCGTGTTGTCTTCCATCCAGGTAGAAGCTTCATGCTTTTGCCCAGGCAGACAAGATGACTACTGCCTCGCTCCGCTCTGAAGTGGGATCTAGGCATAGCTAGGCTGTTGCTACTGATATCCATCTACCATGGTCTTAAAGGCTGTGGGACAATATCCTACAACCTCCCTTACACCCAGACTCTGTGATTATGGACCTGGTTATTTGGCACACCCTCTGAATGGATAACCTCAATCCTTCCTGCTGCAGATGGAACCACTGGATTCCCTGTCCTGTCCTCAGTGCCACTGGGGGACAATGGTTGCTCTCACCTCTGAAAAGATGTTTTATGCATGGGAGGAAAGCTCGGTTGTCCTTATGGAACCTGCTCCCTTCTAGACTAAACAAATCTCACTTCTGAAACCTTTCCTTGCAGATCATGTTTTGTACCAGCATATCTTTTCAACCCATCTATGTCCCTGCTTCCAGAGAGCTCCAACCTGTTGGTTGGGAACCTTTGAGCTCCCAAGTGTATTTTCTATGTTTGCCAGGTCTAGCTATCACTACTTAGAGTTTCTGTTTCTCCAATTTACCTATAAATCACAAACCCTGACTTCTTTTCCTGGTGTTTCTGACAACTCAAAGTGGACAATGTGCTGATTCTATATATCTTACATGGGGCTTGAACCCATGACCCCAGGAATTCAGAGCCCCATGCTCTACCAACTGAGTCAACCAGGGTCCAGTCTGTCACCGAATGGCTTTCAGCTCTGGGGGCTGCCATGCTGCCCACAATGAATCTTCCTACTACATCATCAGGCTACTGGTAGCGATTCTTTGGCTGTTTCTCACAGGTAGCCCTGCACCTGCAGTGATCATACCTCAGAAGCTTTACTCACTGATAAAAGATGACTTACAGGAATGTGCTGCTAAGCTTAGGATGCTTTTGTTGTATCAAGTTTACATGTTCTCTCCATCCATTACACTGGCTATGGTGGCATTAAGGGGAATTAGATTGATTTGACAGGATTTGCTTTCCACCAACTCATGTTTCATCTTATTAGTCCTTGGCTTGATTACAAATGTGTTCCAGTACGTTTCTAGACTTCAAAGGGAAAGTGAGACTGGCTCGTAATTGCTGGCTTGTCTTTTTATTAGAATAAGTCCTATGCTTGCCCTTCTGCCATGCCCACACATTCTCCTTCCTACTCAGAGGAGAACATGTTTTCTCAGATTTCACAAAGGAAGTCCTGTGAGGCTTGTAACCATGTAAATACCCAGGTTCATACCTTCCCCCAGCCAAAGGTAGTCTTCTGGCACGCAGCTGTGGTTGCCCTTCATCCTTGACCCGAAGACACCTACATCTAGCTGTCTTTGGCCATGTGTTGGGATGGTCATCTCCTTTCCAGGGGTGGTCTGATGTGAGGAGCTACTTTCTGCTGTCTGTCTTTCCTCTCTTATGCCCCGTGGTTGCACAGTTCTCCACTCATGCTTCTTCAGCCATCTGCCAAGGACCAGAATGCAAGCATGTCCAATGGGCACTGGAGTACTACTGTCCTTGATCATAGACATAAAACAAGGGGACTTTCAGAAATGAAAAAATGTAAGAAGAAGGAAGTTTAAATAGATCAAAGACAATATATTTTCTGAAGTGTACTATCATATGATATCAGTGTGATAGGATGATTGTTGGACTTTTTATCCCATTCCTGTTCCATCTGGAGACCAAGAGCCACAGTCCCGACAAAGCTCATGATCCTGGAAAGATTAAAAAGAAAACTGAATGCAGTTAAGAAAAATTATTTAATGAAACAGACAATTCACAATTATTTGCATCCAGAGTTAAACCTTCATTCCTATTCACAGAATCATGGAACATTGGGGATTGGAAGGGACCTCGAAAGATCATCTAGTCCAATCCCACCACCACAGCAGCATCACCTAGACCAAGTTACACAGGAACACATCGAGGTGGGTTTTAAAGGTCTCCAGAGAAGACGACTCCACAACCTCCCTGGGCAGCCCCTTCCAGTGCTGTGCCAACCTCACTGTGAAGAAGTTACTTCTGATACTTATATGGAACCTCCTCTGTTCCAGCTCACACACATTGCCCCTCGTCCTGTCATTAGATGACACTGAGCAGAGCCTGGCTCCATCCTGCTAACACCCACCCTTCACATATTTATAGATATTAACGAGATCACCCTTCATTCTCCTCTGAGCTAAAGAGACCCAACTCCTTCGGCCTTTCCTCATAAGGGAGGTGCTCCACTTCCTTCATCATCCTCGTTGCTCTATGATTGACTCCCTCCAGCAGCTCTGTGTCCTTCTTGAACAAACTATTTCTATTAACACCCCAAACAAGACACAGAAATAATTGCATGAGTGGTCTGCCCAGAGCATCACTAGGTGCTGCTTTAAAGCCTGTCATGCCCACTATTTATTACCTGGCTCAGCTCAATGTTCACAGCCTGGAAAAAGTTCTCCCTTCATTTTCCAAAATCACAGTTTCTCACAGCTGTGCTACTTCTTCAGCACGTAGACCCCAAAAGATGCAGCATTACTGGTCCTGTGAGAAATGTAAAGAAGAAACACCAGAGAAGGAAATGGTCCATTCTGATCTTGTCTAGGAGTTGGTTGGCAGTCAGCTTTCCTAGAAGTAAATGCTACAGATAGAGCAAAGGTTGTGGCTTCTGAAGCCTCCTGAAATTCTTACCAACAGTGTATGACTAAAGCATTTTGGATAGGAGGGGTGGATAGGACAAATGATTGTAAGAACCACCTTCAGCTGATCTGAAACAAAAAGCCTCCAGTGCTTTTTGTGAGTGAGGCAGAAGTGCACGGCTGTTCAACCCACAAACGTGTCGAATGGGCATGAGGAAGCTTCTCACTGTATTTATACCTAAAAAGTGAGTGCTAACACTGATAACACTCACAAATGAGTGTCTGAGCTCAGCTTGAAAGGAAAACCCCATCAGAAAATGAAAAAGAAGAGGAACAGCAATAACAAAAAAGAAAACACGCTGAAATGATGATTTGCCAAAGTGAATCTGGGAAGACCTGTGGGGTTACTTGGTTCTGACACATCTGAAGGCATTTTGCCCAGCTCTTGCTCCTTGTTCAAACCTTTTCATGCTCCAGCTCTGGGTTTCCTTGGTGGTTTCCTCAGCTTGTTCACCGTGTTGCAGCTCTCTCACTGCCTGTCTCCTCTCTCAGCCCAGGCACAGGGACATTTCTTGCAGAAGGAGGTGCATTGTTTGCAGGCAAATCAGGTGTCAAACTTGTACTGGAGGCGACTTCCCCTTGAGCACAAAACTGCACTTCCAGCAATACATCACTGCCATTGTACAGGTTGGGTTCCAAAGGATTTTCTGAGGTCAGCATCCTTTACCTCACAAGGCCAGGACTGCAGACATAACCCAGCTTGTTAAGAGGGGAATCCACAGCTGGCTGTGGGGGCTGCTGGAAAATGTGTCTGTGCTGCTGGGAGCAGCATTGGTGCAGTGACCTGGAGCAGAGCTTTCCTGGAGAAACAAAAGGATGTATTTGCCTTTCTCTGCCTCCACCATGTGTAGACAAGGCTCTTAGCAACATGGTTTAGTGGTGACTTGGCTGTGCTAGATCAACAGTCTTGTCAAAGATCAGAGGGTCACTAGCCCTACTATGGTGGGGCAAGAGCCAGGAAGGTCTGAGGAGAGCTTTGGAGGCTGGGATCTCTCATGACCAAGGCATTTCTCTCCATAAAGCACACTTTCTTCCTCACTCTGTGCATTGCAGTGGATTGATGCAGGTAATAAATCCGTGTTTGATCATCTGAATTTTCTGTGTGGGACAGGAACTATGGTATGGTCCTATGCAATGTCTTTGCAGAGGTGTTTTCCTATGGTGTCATCAAGACTGCCCTGGTAAGACCACATCTGGAGTATTGTGTCCAGTTCTGGACCTCTCAGTTCAAGAAAGACACAGAAGTACTGGGGAGAGTCCAACACAGAGCCACAAAGATGATGAAAGGAAGTAGAACATCTCCCTCATGAGGAAAGGCTGAGGGAGCTGGGTTACTTTAGCTTGGGAAAAAAGGAGACTGAGGGAGACCTCAGTAATGTTGATTAACATGTAAAGAGTGGGTGTCAGGAGGATGGATCCAGGCTTTTCTCAGTGTCATTTAATGATAGGACAAGTGGAAATGGGTATAAGCTGGAACATAGGAGGTTCTGCATCAATATGAGAAGGAACTTCTTCCCGGTGAGGGTGACAGAGCCCTGGAACAGGCTGCCAAGGGGGGTTATGGAGTCTCCTTCTCTGGAGACATTTAAAAAACACCTGGGCATGTTCCTGTGTGATTTGATCTAGGTGATCCTGCTGTGTCAGACCATGTTGGACTTTCACTGAAATTTTCCTCATGAGTTAGAAAACCAAATGATAGACAGCATCTGGTCCAACAAACCATCTGCTCTGCTTGTCCCCACTCTTCAAGTGGGAAGAGTTGTAGTGGGAGTAGGATATGTGAGATGCTGCAGACTTGTGAAAAGCAGAGAGGATGTGTAAAGCTGACAGAACGAGCCAGAGAGAGAAAGAGTGAGTTAGCCTTTTTCACTCAGTGGGTGGGAGAAAGGTAAAGCTATTAAACACTGTTCAGGTCCAATGCAAAGAAAAAAATGTATGTGAGAGGCTGTGAAACTTCCTGTGAGTCTGACTCATTGCTTGAGCTAACATCACCTTTCGGTGACTGGAGTGGCAATGTGCAGTCAGCTGGCAATGCATCACCAGAAGAGCAGTGAGGGGGCTGTGTCACGTATGACAGCCTTCCTATGAGAGCATCTTCTTCATTTGTGGCTGCAGAAACAATGTGCTAAGGGTGTGGAAGGGGAAGTGTTAACCTGTCACGATGCCATGTGTCCTACCCATATGGAAGTTAAAGCCAGGTGTATTATGAAGAAGTTGGTGTAGAATTTTGCCATGGCGGGTGAGATGGCCATGGGCCAACGGGAAGCCTTACCTCCTTCAGGGAAGACTGTCCAGGGACATCTCCGTAGGAGTGGATGTTAAGGAGCATATTTAATAATGTGGAATAATCATGTGTTTGCTAGCATTTGAAGATGGCAATGATATCTTGGAGGTAGGTCATCAGATCGTAATAACCACAGCAGCTCCTTCAAAGCCAAAGTGCTCGTGGCAGCTGACCATGTGTTCTTTGGATTCAATAGATTTTTCCATGGAGGTTTAGATTGGAATGAAAAGGGAAGAGACGACTGGAACCTTGTGGTTAAAGCCTCTGCCACAGGTTGCACTGGCATTAGTTAAGAGCAC
>VXBP01003979.1:0-28721 GCA_013400115.1 Rhinopomastus cyanomelas
TTCAAAGACCACTTCTTTGAAGCCCCAGATCAGAGTATTCGAATGGGAAAGAAGTCAAGGAAGGGAGCCAGAAGACCTGTGTGGTTAAACGGGGAGCTGCTGGGCAAACTCAAGAGGAAGAATAAAGTCTTTAGTTCATGGAAGGAGAGTCAGGCCACTTGGGATGATTATAAGGCTCTAGTCAGAGGATGTAGGGATCCAACTAGGAAAGCCAAGGCCTCCTTGGAATTAAACCTTGCAAGAGAGGTTCGGGTAGTCATTGCTAGACCACTCTCCGTCATCTTTCCTAAGTCATGGGGATCAGGAGAGGTGCCTGAGGACTGGAGGACAGCAAATGTCACTCCAATCTTCAAAAAGGGTAAGAACAAGCAACTACAGATCAGTCAGCCTCTCCTCCATCCCAGGAAAGGTGATGGAACAATTCATCCTAGACGCTGTCTCCAGGCACACAGAGGACAAGAGGGTCATTAGGGACAGTCAGCATGGCTTCACCAAAGGGAAATAATGCTTGACCACCACCCTGATATGAGGGCCTAACCAGGTGGATAGATGATGGCAAAGCGGTGGATGCGGTCTATCTTGACTTCAGGAAAGCATTTGACACAGTCTCCCACAGCAGCCCTGCAGCCAAACTGAGGCAGTGTGGTCTGGACGATCAAGTGAGGTGGGTGGTGAACTGGCTGCAGGATAGAAGCCAGAGAGTAGTGGTCAACGGGACAGTCTAGTTGGAGACATGCATCTAGTGGAGTCCCCCACGGGTCAGTACTGGGACCAGCAGTACTCAGTCTCTTCATTAATGACTTGGATGAGGGATTAGGGTGCACTTTCAGCAAGTTTGCTGAGGACAGCAAGGTTGGGAGCAGTGGCCAACACCCCAGCAGGCTGTGCTGTCTGGACAGCTTGGAGAGCTGGGCAGGGAGAAACGTAATGAACTATAACAAGGGCAGTGTGGAGTCTTGCAGCTGGACAATAACAACCCCAGGTACCAGTATAGGTTGGGGACTGACCTGTTGGAAGCAGTGAAATGGACACGGGTTCCCTGGTGGACAGAAGGATGACCATGTGCCCTTGTGACAAAGAAGGTCAACAGCATCCTGGGGTGGATCAGTATGGGGGTGGTTAGCAGATCAAGAGAGGTTCTCCTCCCCCTCTGCTCTGCCCTGGTGAGACCACATCTGGAGTATTGTGTCCAGCTCTGGGCCCCTCAGCTCAAGAATGACACCGAACTGCTGGAGCGAGTCCAGCACAGAGCCATGAAGATGATGCAGCAGACCACCTCCCTTACGGGGAAAGGCTGAGGGAGCTGGTCCCTAGCTTAGAGAAGCAGAAGCTTATGTGAAGGGTGGGAGTCAGGAGGATGGAACCAGGCTCTTCTCCACGTCATCTAGTGATAGGACAAGAAGCAATGGGTGTGAGCCAGAACACAGGAGGTTCCACATGAGAAGGAACTGTTTCACAGTGAGGGTGACAGAGCACTGGAACAGGCTGGATGCCCAGAGAGGTTGTGGAGTCTCTTTGTTTGGAGATGTTTAAGACCTGCCTGGATATGTTCTTGTGCAACTTGGTCTAGCTGATTCTCCTCTGGCAAGGGGATTGGACTAGATGATCTCTTGAGGTCTCTTCCAATCTTTAACGTTCTGTGATTCTGTGAATCTCTCCTTCCTTTCAACCATCATTACTACTGTCTTGTGTAATTTGTCCTCCCCTCTTTCATATCCCACCCTGGAAAGTTTTGTCAAGGAAGTCCTCAGAGGGTTCAGCTGCCCAGAGCACAAGCTGCTGCGTTTACCTTGATCTTTTCCCTTGGATTAGAAAAAAACGTATTTTTCAATTAAAAAGTAACATGTAAAGTATGAAAGTACTCCACTATAGCCCAGAAAGAGAACAGTATTTCAGGTGTCCTTGTACCTTCCCACAAAAACCCAAGGTGGGACCCAATTTCCCTGCCCCATCTGTGAACAGAAGATTGATAATGACAGAATTGCTCTCATCTGTCTTGGAAAAAATAAGCGTCAAATTTCAGGCTGAACTGAAGATCTGCCCTAAGAACACTTACGGCTTTATTGAGTTCGTGCAGGCCCAGCCACTGCTGACAAAGGTAGACTGAAGGATACCAGAGGATCCAAGTGACTAACAATCTGGCTCCTTCCCTTGCCTCACAAAGCTTGCCAAGCCACAGAGGTCAGGCTGTGCCTTCCTAAACACGGTTGGCGTCAGGGGAAGGCAGTAGCGTGAACCTCAGGAGGAAGCTACAGCTGGCTGGCTGACCCAGCTGTAAAACACCTGGTTCTACTCCTGGCAATCCCATTCCCGGGTCCGTTAGTCACGGCAAGCAGAAACTCCTCAACTACACAAACCCTCTTGCCAGCAAGTCAACCGTAAAAGCCACCTCTAAGCAGTTAACAGAGACCACTAAGGCAACATCACAACTGGTTGTGGAAAGATCATTCTTCACAAACTGCCACTGAGAAATTAAAAGAAACATTTGTTTTGGTGTGAAACACTATTAGGGTACACTCTCTCCTTTTTTAGGGTACACTCTGCTCCTCAGCAGCAATGAGCTAATCAGAAGTAGGTAGCATTGCCCTTCTGTTTCCCACCTCTTTGAAGATCTCAGAAATACACAAGTAACACAGGAACTGGTGCCAGCAGCACTAAAATAGCTGCTGAACAAAGCAGTGGCACAAGGATCCCTTTAGAGATGCTAATGCCTGAATAGGAAGCACACTGGGATCATAGCTCAGGTTTGCAGAGACCTGCAAAACAGCATTCCAGCTCTCTGGTTCTTGCTTGGAGTGTGAGGGGGAAAGGGCAGGACAAAAACCCGATGTTTTCCTTGCAAGAAGGTTGGGCAATCCAGAGCCTCAACTGCTGTATTCAGAACAGCTTTTCTTCAGGAAATGGGAACCAGCACTAACTGTCTCTGAGGCTGGAGATCTCCAAGCCAAAGCTAGCCAGCAGACAGAGATGATCAGATGAACAAAAAGCATTTGGGAGGCCATTTGCCAGCAACAGGACATCTTCAGAGAGAAGGGAAAGGCGACCAAGTAGCTTCAGGGCTCCATCCCGGTACAGCCTGCGACCTGATAAAGACAATGGAAAGAAACATCAGCAAGAGACTGATGCTGTAGATCCCACACTCGCCGAGGCATGTTTGTCAATGCTTTCCTACTCTTTCCTTGATTAAAAACGACAGGCTGCAAAAGCACTTCGTGCACCCGTGACCCCAGATCTGAAAGCAGTGAGCATTCTGTACTCCTGCTGCTCAACTAAAATCACTAGGCAGCTGCTTACAAGCCAAGTTCCTTTCATGAATTAAGTCCCAGCAATAGCTTCAGATTCCCCCCCGAGGAGGAATTAATTTCTTCATTCCTAACCTCCTCCCCAACAGTGATTCTGCAGGATGCAAAGCAGCTCAAAGAAAGGTCCTAGATGCATTTAAATGCAGCCTTTTGCCATGATTTCAGGTAGCAAAGAGGTGCCACTGTAGTGTAACCAGTCACCACCTTCTAAAGCCAGCCTGTCATTTAAGTCAGATCAGAAGTCCAAGCCTTGAACTTAGAAACCAGTGCTGCCTGTTATATCAGGAGCACAAGATACTTATGCAAAAGAACAGACTCTGTTCCATTCTAGCTTCCTCAAAAGTCTACAGAGACCTGAGCTAAGCAACTTCACATTTTTCAGAACAACAGTAAACGTGTCTTCTCATGGCATCTGAGCAAATGCTGCTTTCACTTTGTGCATCGCTCCAAAGTCACAGCATGCAGACTACTGCAGGTGAATGAAACGCGCTGTCCTGCAGTGAGGGGCACGCTGGCACGCTTCACAGCCCGCTCCCGAAGCCACGGGATTTCGGTCCTCACTGCCACACTCACCACCCCTGTTCTCATTCTTCACAGGCTCTGCTGAGTAGAATATATAATCAACAGTGTCCCCAGCTCCCATTGGCATGGTTGTCACCTCTGGACGTCCCCTCTGTGGCAGGAAGTGGCTGTAGACAGAGGTCAGGTTGAGGCCATGCTGGATAACACCCAAAGACCTGCATGTGAACAGGCACCATTTATCAGCAAAGCGATGCAGTGCTCAGTACTGCAGTCACAGCTGAGGGTTCTCCAGCTGCTGCAGCTGTCCAAACTATTTCAACTTGGTGAAGACATAAAAGAGATAGTATTCCAAAATCACTGGCTACGTTTACACTAAAGACAAAGCAGACCATGAACTTCCTTTGCCTCCGATACCCAGTCCTGTCTGCTCCCTTCATTCTCAACCTTACCAACACAAGGCCAACAGAGAGCAGCCAGCATCTGGGACAACGTCGGGTGGTCCTGGCTCTTCCACACAGCCCTCTTTGCTCTCTTGCATTGTCACAAGTATTTCAGTCTTTACTTCAGATAGATTTTCAATGCTCAGGAAAGCAAGGCCTGGCTTGAAGAGCTGGGCCATTGAAGGTGCATGAATTACCTTGGGATGAAGGGCTGGGGATCAGGGTCTTTCACCACGGCAGCAGGCTTGGGCCACTCCGCAGGGTGGTCTGCAAAGGAGCAAAAAGAGATTCCAGCCAGACCTACAGGAAGAGGCTGCTAATCCCAAGTTTGAGAAGCTTCTTCTGAGATCAAATAAATCTCCCTGTTCAGGAAGCACAGATCGCTTCTAGTCACAGGCTGGAAAGAAAAACATTCAAAGGAAACCCCAGCCCCGAGAGTAACTGGAACACACTGAGAGCAGGTAAGTGTGAGCAACTGAGAAGTCACAGTATGTCCTCCTGAGGACATGTCCCTAAAGGATTTAATAATTTCAAAGCTCTGGGTACTTCAACAATTGCTTTCAAAGAAAGTTCCTTTGCCTTAGCCTATAGGTTACGCAGGCAGAGCAGAAACAAAGAGAGAATGAGCCACACCATACAACTCAAAGATGAAGTAGTATCTACTGGTGTCCTGGTCTTGCTCAGTGACTTTACCTTCCAGCTCAGTCCCTGCATTTTCTGAAGTTAACAGTGTATTTGTGCAGAAAGTGGCTGCTTCTGCAAATAATAATGCTTGATGTTTCATATTGCCACCAAGAAGTGGTGCACAGGAATGCTTACACGTGCTCCTGTGGAGACCAAGGTCACTGCTAATCCTGCTGTGCCACAGTGGGGAGTGTTGTACATTAGAGGCCACACTCATGGGCAGAAGTGGACAGGACAGCTGATCCTACACTGACCTTGTTTTCCATTCCATAGTGGATGTCTGTATGTTTCACTTCATTGTTATTATTTCCTTTTCCAACCCATACATCTCTCCCTCATTCGCTTTCTCTGTCTCCTTGGGGAGGGAGAAGGGCTAATAGAGAGCATCTGTCATTTGCCGAGTGGCTGGCTGTTACAGACTGAAAATTGCCCAAATGTTCAGATATCTGAATTGGTGCTTTCATGACGAAAGATGTGTTTTAGCTTTAAGAGAATTCTCCCACTGACCCGTGGCCTGGGAGTGGACAAAGGTGAGACGATAAATGAGAGTCGATGCCCAGAATCACAGCCTCATTCAGGTTGGAAAAGACCCTTGGGATCATCAAGTCCAACCATCATCTCTACAAGTCCACCGCTAAACCAGATTCCCCAACGCTACATCTAAGCGTCTTTTAAACTCATCCAGGGATGGGGACTCAACCACCACCCTGGGCAGCCCAGGATGCGGCCTGACAGCTGCAGCCCCCTGCAGCCCCTGCCACTCCAGCCCCACTGGGCACAGGGGGCAGTGGCTGGCCCCCAGGTCCCTTTTCCCCAAGGGCTCAGAAGCAGATCCCGGGGCACCAGCCTGCCCCAGCCCCAGCACTAGCCCTGCCCCGGCCCCGCTTGCCCGCAGGACCCCCTGGAGAGGACCTCTCTCAGTCGTAGCAGACATGCCTTGTTTGCTGCAAAGGGAGATCCCTGCTGACTCGGCCACGTGGCTGTCGCCATCATGTGCTTGCCACGTGGCTGGCAATGCAGCTGCCGCCATTTTGAGCCACTGATCAGAAGGAGGAGAAATTGTCATTTCTGTCACTGAGACAACTGAAGATGCTTGACTGATTCGGAGAGAAGAAGCGCCAGGAGGGGCATCTGAGGATTCCTTCATGCTTCGCTGAACGGTTACTCCAAAAGAAGCAGAAGGACTTGAGACTCCTTACACCTCTGGAGAGAGAGACTGAATTTTAAAGCACATGGTCTGCATCAAGGATGCCCTTCAGGCCTGAGGAATCAGGCCTGTCTGATCACTGTTTGCTGGACAAGCTACGCTGAAGAATTGAAGACGTCGCCAGTCTGGGGCAGTTCAAGGCGCAGTGTCCGCAGATCATGTCATGCCACTCACGGGAGAGACCTGACAAGTGTCCAGGAGGGAAAAAGAGAGGGTGGTGGCACCCCTCTCTGCTTGAAATACATGCCTCTTCCCAAGTCCCTAATGTTAAACCAAAGGCTAATGCAGTAGCAGTCCCACACTGTTTTTCTCAGACTATGTGTGACGGCATTGTGATGGAGTTTCTAGTTTTCAGGCTTTAACTTGCTTGACCTTTTTCTTCTTTCTGTACTTAGTTATAGATTTAATAAAGTCCTTTCATTTTCCCAAAGCTTTCCCATTGCCTGGTAAATTCTATCCAAGACCTCATCAAGACCTGGCTGCCTTTCAGTTTACATGTGGTTTGAATGCACCAGACTGGCCCTGCCTTAACCCATGACCACTGGGTACCAGCATCCAGAGATACCTAGGTTGTAGCCATGGTGACATTATGGTCTTCAGGTCTAGAATCATAGAATTATCATGGCTGGAAAGGACTTCCAGGATCATCAAGGCCAGCCCTCAGCCCAACAGCTCCCTAAACCCTAGACCATGGCCTCAAGTGCTCCAGCTCCTAGGTTTTTAAACATCTCCAGGGATGGTGACTCCACCACCTCCCTGGGCAGCCTGTTTCGGTGCCCAATCACTAGAACTTCTTCCCGAGATCCACTGTAAACCTCCCCTGACACAACTTCAGGCCATTTCTTCCTGTTCTATCATTCCTAATTTGGGAAAAGAGACTGGCACCAGCATTGCTACAGCCAAGCTCCTTTTAGGTAGCTGTAAAGAACAGTAAGGTCTCCTCTCAGCCTCCTCTTCTCTAGACTAAATGACCCCAGCTCCCTTAGCTGCTCCCCACAGGGCCTGTTTTCCAGCCTCGATGTCCTTCTCTGGCCCAACTCCAGCCCCTCAATATCCTTCTGATACTGCGGCACCCAAAACTGGACCCAGTACTCAGGGTGCAGTCTCACAAGTGCAGAGTACAGGGGCACCATCACCTCCCTACTCCTGCTGGTTACTCCATTCCTGATCTAGGCCAGGGGGACAGTGGACTTCTTGACCATCTGGGCACCCTGCTAGCTCCTGTTCAGCCAGCTGTCAGCCAACATCCCCAGGTCCTTTTCTGCAAGGCCGCTCTCCAGTCACTCTTGCTCTAGCCTGTAGTTGCTGGGAGCTGTTGTGACCAAAGTGCACGACCCGGCACTTGGTTTGTTAAACCTCATCCCATTGGCCTCAGACCATCACTCCAGCCTGTCCAAAGGCCTCTGCAGAGCCTCCCTACCCTCCAGCAGATCAACACTCTCACTTCATTTTGTGTCATCTGCAAATTTACTGAGGGTGCATTCCATCCCCTCATCCAGGTTATTGATAAAGATGCTAAACAAGACAGCTCCCAGCACTGAGCCCTGAGGGACGCTGCTTGTGACCGGTCACCAACTGGATTTAATTCCATTCACCACAATTCTCTGGACTCAGCCAAGAACCCATGTTGGCTGATCTCCTTGTTGTCCTGCTCTTGCCACGTGATCACCCCCAAGATGAACTGTTCCATAATCTTCCCCAGTACCAAGGTCAGGCTGACAGGCCTGGAGTGCCCCACATCCTCCCTCTGCCCTTCTTGTAGATGGGTGTCACATCAGCAAGTTTCCAAACATCCAAGGCCTCCATCGTTAACCACAACAGCTGATAAATGATGGGGAGAGGCTTGGCAAGTCCCACTGCCAGCTACCTCAGCACTCTGGGGTGACTCTCATCTGGCCCCACAGACTGATGGGTGTCCAGCTGGCTTAACAGGTCACACACTATTTGCTGGATTATGAGGGGACCATGCTGGTCTCCAAATCTATCTTCCAGCTCAGGGGACTGAATACCATGAGGATAACTGGTCTGACTACTAAAGACTGAGGGACAGGTGCAGCCTTTTCCTCATCCTTGATAACAATGTTCCCCCTCACATCCAATAAAGGATGGAAACACTCCTTGGCTCTTTTTTTGTGATTAATATAATTGTAAAAACACTTATTACCTCTTGCAGTGGTGGCCAGGCTGAGTTCTAGCTGAGCTTTGGCCCCCTAATGCTCTTCCTGCACAACCTAACTAAATCCCTATCCTCTTCTTGAGCAGCCTTGCCCCTTCTTCCAAAGATGGCAGACACTCCTCTTTCTCCAAAGTCACAGAAGAGGCTGGCCAATTTCCCCACCAGTTTGTCTTACGATGCATGGGGACAGCCTGCTCCTGTGCCTTTAAGAGCTTCTTCTTGAAGAAAGTCCAGCCTTCCTGGACCCCCTTGTCCTCCAGGACTGTAGCCCAAGGGACTTTCTCAACCAGAGTTCTAAACAGGTTGAAATCTGCCCTTCAGAAGTCCTTGGTAATAGTTCTGCTGCCCCCCTGCTCTTTACTTGTCCAAATATTGACAACTCTATAATTTCATGGTCACTAAGCCCAAGATGGCCTCTGACCACCACCTTCCCTATTTGTAACAACAAGTCCAGCAAGGTCCTTCCCTGGTGGGTTTGCTTAGCAGAGTCAGGAAGTTATCTTCCACACATTCCAGGAACCTCCTGGACTGTTTCCTCTCTGCTCTGTTATGTTTCCAGCAGATGTCTTTTAAGTTGAGGTCTCCAACAAGAACAAGAGCTTGTGATTTTGCAACTTCAGCTAGTTGCCTACAGAACAACCTCCTCATCCTGGTCTGGTGGTCTATAATAGACTCCCAACAGGAAATATGGCTCATTGGTCTTCCTCAACTTTATCCACAAACACTTCACTAGACCATCACATTTGTTGACTTCCACGCAGTCAAAACACTCTCTGATACAGAGAGCTGCCCCTCCACCTTTTCCATCTTGTCTATTCTGTTTGTAGAGCTTATAGCCACCCATTGCAGCCCTCCACTCATGAGAGTCATTCCACCACATTTCCATAAAGGTGACAGCATCGTAGCTGTCATGATGCTTGCAGCTCCTCTTGTTTGTGGCCCATGCTGTGTGCATTAGTGTAGATGCACTTGAGCCAGACTCATGACTTAAATCCCAGCAATGGCCTCTGTCAGGCTTGACTCTAGCAGGCCCAGTTTCACCCCCTTCCACCCTAGAACCTAGTGCCCTTTCAATCAGCCCAGCCAGCTAAGACGTAAAGACTCTTCTCCCCCTTCGAGACAGACGAACTCCATCTGTTGCTCACAGACCCCGTGCAGCGTAAAGCTTCCCATGTTCAAAAACCCCAAAGTTCTGCTGGTGGCACCATACTCTCAGCCACCTGTTAATCAGGTAGGTCTTCTTTCCTCTTTCGAGGTTCTTCCTGGCCATGGAAGGAATTGAGGAGAAAACCACCTGGGCTCCAGAGACCTCAAGCACTCCCCAAGGCCCTGAAGTCTTTTTTTAACTGTTTTCAGTTTTCTCTCCATAAAAGCATCATTACCAGCCTGGATAACCAGTGGTGAATAGCAGCTGATGGCCATAACTGACAAGAGAGCTCCCTACAAATATCTCTGACCCTGGCCCCAGGAAGGCAGCAGAATTCCCTATTGAGGGGATCTGAACAGCATATGGGGCCCTCAGCTCCTCTCAGAAGGGAGTTACCAACCACAGTTACCCTCCTTTTTAACTTATTAGAGCTAGTCCTCATGCATGGGGAAGACAGACTCACCTTGGGTGACTCCCTTAATACAAGAAGGATGTGGAGATGCTGGAGCGAGTGCAGAGGGCCATGAGGACGGTCAGAGGGCTGGAGCACCTCTCCTATGAGGCCAGACTGAAAGAGTTGGGGCTGTTCAGTCTGGAGAAGAGGAGGCTCTGAGATGACCTTATTGTGGCCTTCCAGTATCTGAAGGGGGCTACAAAAAGGGCTGGGGAGGGGCTTTTTAGGATGCCAGGTAGCGACAGGACTAGGGGGAATGGAGCAAAGGTGGAGATGGGTAGATTTAGACTGGATGTGAGGAGGAAGTTCTTCAGCGTGAGAGTGGTGAGAGCCTGGAATGGGTTGCCCAGGGAGGTGGTGGAGGCCCCATCCCTGGAGGTGTTTAAGGCCAGGCTGGATGGGGCTCTGTCCAGCCTGATCTAGGGTGGGGTGTCCCTGCCCATGGTGGGGGAGTTGGAACTGGATGGTCCTGTGGTCCCTTCTAACCCTGACTGATTCTGTGATTCTGTAACTTCTTCCCCGTGAGGGTGACGGGGCACTGGAGGGGGCTGCCCAGGGGGGCTGTGGAGTCTTTTTCTCTGGAGATGTTTAAAACCTGCCTGGACTTGGTCTGGGTGATCCTGCCATGGCAGAGGGATTGGACTGGATGATCTTTCGAGGTCCCTTCCAATCGCTACTACTCTGTGATTCTGTGATCATCATCTGTCTCTTCATCTCTAAAGCCCCATACCTGTTGTGCCAGGACAACTGGGAAGGGGAGGGTGGCTGGGAGGGGATTTGCCTTCCTCTCTGAGCAGGGACCTGTTTCCATTCCTCCATTGCTAGCTGCAGTGAGAAAATGCCCCTTTCTCCAAGTTATTTTTGCCTTGATCTGCCCAACTGTCACAGAGATGGTTGGCTCCGAAGGCTGGTGAGCAGTTTGTTCTCCCCAAAGAAAACTTTTGAAGCAGAAAAAAAATGAATTTGTTTTCTTTCTGAGATACAGCCTCCAAAAAAGGCTGAATGTCAGTGCATCTCTGGAAACACAGTCAGTCCTCTGAGGTTTCATGGAATCCATTAGCTAGCAGACAGTCACAAAGGACACTAGTCTGCCTCTCCCCTTTCTCACCAAGCTTTAGCTTCCCATCACGTTTTCACCAAAGTCACTCTACCAAAGTCACAAGCTGAAACATACCCCATCAGTACCTGGTTTCGTGTCTGTCACACCTTCCAAGAGGACCAGATGGGGTGGTCGTTCCCGAGCGATACTGCAAAAGCGAAAACGGAGCAGGAACTCCCGACTGTACTTACGTCTCCCTGCAGAGGAAAACACAAGCTCAAAGAATACAATCAATACAACAAAGTCACATCTGCAGGGAACATCTGTATACTCCCTTCAGCTTCTCTAGTTTGATAGTGTTTTTGTGATCAGGCACTCCGACACCGTGAAAATGGGAATCACTTACTAACTTAGATGTGTAACAGAACACACGAATACATGTAGAACTGTTACTGGTGTCTCCTGTCATGGTCAGCACCCTGAAGAAACAAAAGAAGATTGTCTCTGTTCAAGGGACTTGTAAGCAGGTCAGTTAGTGTTTAACTCCAGGAAATGTCTGCCAGGAAAAAAATACTCTGGAGATCACACTGAGTACAAATTCTATATTCCAGACTCCAACGAAAGCTATTCAGCTGGGGCTCCTTTTTTTTTAAATGCTAAGGACAGTAGAGTGCAGTCAGGATTGTAATTGTGCTCTTATGAATGATTTCTTAGCAGTGGTGTGCAAATGCTGCCCCAAACTGCTCACACAAACACCTGCAGCTGAAAGATGTGGCTGGTCAGCATGGTGTAGGTTACACAAAAGCACAAGGCTGGTAACATTAAAAAGACTTGCAGAGCAATGGTTACTGGTAGGGGAGCATTCCACTCCTGACTAGAGAAAGAAAATGGCAGAAACTGGGCTACAGTAACATACTTCAGAAAAAAATTATACTTCATTCCTAAACCAAGCAAATGGGTAGGAGAATCTTTGCTGAGTCCCTCAAACAACACATGCCAAAGCTACTCCGAGAGACAGCTTCAGCATCCTTGTGTTCTCAGCGCACGCTGGAGCTCACCTGGATTCTCCACTTGGCTCAGAGTAGCATACTGGCAGTTGTCTGTTACACCCAGTGAGCTGGGCCACAGTGGGGCCGGCAGCTTCCGTGAGTGCAAGTGTTGGGACAAGTGCTCCTGACCCGACACCTGCAAGGAGGCCAAGAACAGGAAAGGAAACCTTAACAACACAGAGCACAGCTTTTGCAAGCTCTAGGCAATGCACGTATACACACTGGCCAAGGGCCAAAGAGGACAATGCCTTCACAGAAAAGCATGAACTAAGATATTTAGAATATGGTGCAGACACAAGAAACTGTCCCCCTTGGGTCAGCTGTCTGGGACAGATACAACTGGCTAAAGTTACCTGACTAGACACCTTGGAGGCATCTATTACTGAACTGATGGTTTAGCTTGAAAGCAGCGGTGGAAATAACGGAGACATTTGTCTGCTTCTTTCCCCAGCAGTGCTGGAGGCATTAAGGAAGACTGCTGAATAACTGATTCCATTTTCTGACTAATTCCTTAGGAGAGAAGGAATGCAGCCCTGTACTGCTCTAACAGAAGGCAATGAAGAGCTACCCAGTCCCAGTTCAGGCTGGTACATACCTTCCAGGCTGGCATCCCCTGGTAGGACAGTTCCCCATTCCGGATGAATTTGTAGAGTGGAGAATCTGGTACAGAGTTCAGGTCTCCACATAAGATGACAGGGTAGTAGCTGCCTTCAGCAGTTTTTGCAATCTTGTCAATCTCTGCTAGGAGCAAGGCCATCTGGGCCAGTTTGATATCTCCTCGTCGGGGATTGAACAGCAAGTGAGTGTTTGCCACACACAGAGGACTAACTGCCTTCAAATCTAGGCCTTCCTGGAGCAGAGGTTGTAGCAGCAGCACCAAGCCCACATTATCCCTGTTGAGGATGTCCAAGCCAGGTCGGAAGTATTCTATGGGACTGAAGCAGATCAGCTCGAACCTGCTGTACTTATAGCACACTGCACAGCCATCTGTCTTCATCCTGGTTCTCCGTTTATAGAAGCATGCAAAACCTGAAAAGAAACCATAATCTGTGTAAAGGTTTATCCAGCCACTGCTTCAGGGTTCCCCCCTATCAGCTGTGGGGTGTGCAGTGGAAGAACTTCCTACTAACTTTGGGTACCACCAAACTCTGTTCCAGTTAATCTTCTATGACTGAGGATATTTCCTCTCTTCAGATTCCTTCAAGAATTACTGAATCACAGAATGTTGGAGGTTGGAAGAGACCTCTGAAGACCATCTAGACCAAGCCCCCTGCTAGGGCAGGTTCTCCTAGAGAAGACAGCAGAGGAACACATCTAGGCAGGTTCTGAATGTGTCCAGAGAAGGAGACTCCACAACCTCTCCGAACAATCTCTTCCACAGCTCTGTCATCCTTGAAGAAATTGAGATGGAACTTCCTGTGTTACAGTTTGTACTAGTTACCCCTGACCCTTTTGCTGGACACCACTGAAACCATTCTGCTCCCATCCTCCTGACAACTGCCCTTTAAGTGTTTAGAAGCAGTTACAAGATTCCCATCTCAATTTTCTCTAGTCTGAGAAAGAAGAGATCCTGCAGCCTTTGCTCGTAAAAAGACATGTTCCAGTCCCCTAACCATCTTCATAGCCTCTCACCACACTCTCCAACTGTATTCCAGATGCAGACTCACCAGGGCAGAGTAGGGAGGCAAGATAAACTCCCTCAACCTACTGGTCACACTCCTCTTAATGCACCCCAGGAGACCACTGGCCTTCTTAGCCACAAGGGCACACTGCTGGCTCATGGCCAGCCTGTGGTCCACCAAGACTCCCTGGTCCTTTACCCCAGAGCTGTTCTCTAACAGGTCAGTCCCAACACGTATACACTGAGCAGAACTGCTAAGGGTACACTCTGTCCCCTCAGGCAGGTCACTGATGAACATACAGAATCACAGAATGACAGGAAGGGACCTCAAAAGATCATCTAGTCCAACCCTCCTGCCAGAGCAGAACCACCTGGCGTAAATCACACAGGAAAACATCCAGGTGGATTCTGAGGATCTCCAGAGATGACTCCACAACCTTTCTGGGCAGTCTGCTCCAGCCTTCCACCACCCTCATAGTGAAAAAGTTTCTCCTAATGTTCACATGAAACCTCCTGTGTTCCAGCTTACACCCATTGCCCCTTGTCCCACCATGAGACATCACCAAGGAAAGCCTGGCTCCATCCTCCTGACACCTGCCCTTTCCATAGTTATAAACATCAATGATGTCACCCCTCAATCTTCTCCAAGCTGAAGCAACGCAGCTCCCTCAGCCTTTCCTCATCAGGGCCATGTTCCCCTCTCTTAATCATCCTCGTGGCTCTGTGCTGAACTTTTTCAAGCTGTTTCCTGTCCTCCTTGAACTACAACATTCAGAACGGGACAAAGCATTCCGGATGTGGTCTAACTAGGGCAGAATAGAGGGGAAGGAGAACCTCTCTTCACCCTCCTAATCCACCCCAGGATGCCATCAGCCTTCTTGGCCAGAATGACACATTGGTTACATTTCCCTTATGCTGTTCTCCAACAGCTCAGCTCCCAACCTCTACATTACCTGGCATTGTTCTTGTCCAGATGCCAAACCGTACACTGCCCTCGCCACAGTCCATTCAATGTCTCACCACTCAACTCTCCAGCCTGTTCAGGTCTCTCTAGATGGCAGCACAGCCTGGTGGTGTGTCAGCCACTCCTCCCAGCTTTGTGTTATCAGTGAACTTGCTGACAGTGCACTCTGTTCCCTCATCCAGGTAGTTGATGAATATATGTTCTGGTCCCAGTACCAACCCTTGAGGGACACCACTAGATCCAGGCCTCCACATAGATTCTGTGCCACTGACCACAACCCTCTGACTTCTTTACCTCAACCAGTTCACAACCCACCCCACTGCCCAGTCATCCAGACCACACTACCTTGCTTTGCTGCAAGGATGCTGTGGAAGACAGTGTCGAATGCTTTACCAAAATCATGAAGAAAACACATCCACTACCTCCTTCTTGTGACATTTGCTTTCCTCTAGTGCTCAAGTACACTTCCTGTTCCCCACAACTTGATGATGGAGATTGGCCTAGCAATGACACCTGCCAGTTCCCTCAGCACCCATCAGGGCCCATAATCCAGTTCTCATCCATCAAGGCAAGCCCCTCTTTTATCCTGATCTCCTGGGGGGCCTCAGGGATCTAGAGCTCTTGAGGAAGGTCTCCAGCAGTACAGACAGACAAGGAAAGCATTCTGTAACTCTGTTTTCTTTGCATCCCCTGTCCAGCAGACCTCCACTGCCTCTAGTGTTAGTTTTGTCTGCAATAATTTGAAGAAGCCCTTTCTGCTGTCCTTGACCTTCCTTGGAAGGTTTAATTCCAGCAAGGCCTTACCTTTCCTAGTTGTCTCTCTACACCCTCTCACAACAGTCCTATAGTCCTCTCAAGTGCCCAGCCCCTCCATCTATGACCTATAGACTCTCCTACCTGATTTTGCCCAGCAGCAGACTGTTTAATCACGTGGGTCTCCTAGTTCCCTTTCTTGATTTCCTACCTGTTGGGATGCTCTGATCTTGGGCTTGAAAGAAGTAATCCTTGAATATTAAACAATTATCTTGAATCCCTAGACCTTCTAGTACTCTGTCCCATGGGATTTCCACTAGCAATTGCTTGAAAAGACCCAAGTTGGCTCTGATGAAACACATAGGACTGGATCCAGTATCAATCCTTGAGGAACACACAGGTCTCCAACTTAACTCCACCCCACTGTTCTGTCCTTCAGGCAGTTCCCAATCCACCTCACCATCCAATAACCCATCCCACATTTCTTAAATTTGGCTGTGAAGACACCAAGGAAGATGGTGTTGGAAGCCTTGCTGAAGTTGACGTAGACCACATCCACTATCCCCCCCGTCACCTATCCATCCCATTAGGCCTTTGTAAAAGGCCATCAGATTGGTAAGGCAGGACTTGCCCTTGATGAATCCCTGACGACTCCTCCTGATCACCCTCTTCTCCTTTACATGCTCTGAGATGGTACAAAGAACATGCTGTTCCATCACCTTTGCAGGGACGGAGGTGAGGCTGACCAGTCTGTAGTTACCCAGGTCCTCCTTCTTGCTATTCCAGCACCGTCTCAGTTTTGTTACTGTGATCTGTTAACTCTGACAACGGTTCATTATAAAAGAAAGGGCAAAGACCTAGACAAACAGCTCAGACTTAGGGCCAGCAGCCACTCACAAGCAGGAACAGGTTTCTGAAGACTGAGTACCTTGAAGACGATAAGCAGGAAGCACTGCTTGGTTAATCCCATGAGCTAGAGGTACAAACACACAAAAGCAGTACATACCCATCTTCTTGAACACTGGTTCCAGCTGCTCCCGGTAATGATTCTCTTGTACCTCCTGGAGACACAGAATCTGGAATGAAAGCAGAGATCTCAGTTATTCCACCAGGATTTGCTAGTTAGCCTGTCTGGAAGAAAGCAGAAAAGTGCACCCACACCCCAACCCTGCCACCATAAAGGTCATCACTGCAATTCTGTCTTGTGTTTTCCAGATAGCAAGCAATAATTTTTTCTATCACAATACCTTATCATTCAGTTTTCCAGTGATAAGGGAGAAGATCCTTCATCATACAAAGAGGATTCAAGGAACAGAGAAAGTAATAAAGTTTTCTTCTGTGCAGGCCACCACTCTTACGCTGTCTTTTAAACCTGGTCCCTTCCTCCCCAAGCACACATTATCTCTACCTCCTCTACTCTACTGCTGTTTAATGAAGCCCTGCTATCAAAGGATGGCTACTTTCTACAGTAACACAATTAAAGCAAGACAGACATCAAAAAAAGGTATGTGCAGTGAGAGAAATGAGAGATGAGTTACCAAGCAGCCAATCTCTTTCTAGGACTTCCCTCCCTAAATGTTAGACTAACCAAGGAATTCCAATTCTGGTGACACTCAAGTGGGAAGGACTTGGTCATACTCACATCAGGATCCCAGTGCTGGATCTCCAGCAAAAGGTTTGGAAGGCGGTACCCCCAGCTGAGGATGTGTGGATGACAGTGTACATAGAGGTCGAGGCTCTGCTCCACCAGATCCTGGGCAAGGATGTTATAAGACATTACTCGAAACTCAAAGAGAGACGTGTTTTTCAAGACCTGCTCCAGCACACAGGGCTGGACAGAAAGATCCTCCCAGTCTCTCCATAAAATTTCTATATGCAAAAGACAAAAAGTGACATTAGAGCCATGCTGGGTACCCTGCCAATACCTTGTTGCCCTGGGAACCAAATTCAGTCATTAACATTCTCTAAGCTTGAGCATCTCTGACCAAACCACCACCCACACAGGTTTTCCAGTGCTCTTTCTAGATGTCTGTCGTGCTTAAAAGCTAAGCAGAATCTGTAAGTTTGTGTGTTTTCTGCAGACAAGTTTGAGGTTGAAAAGTTTCTGTCCCCCATTCCCCTTTCTTCTCCCGCTTCAGCAACTCCTGCTTTCTTCTCCCTCTTGGTGTCTGTTCAGAAACTTGCTTTGCCACTGAGAGAAAATGTTATTGCTTCTGAAACAAACTTGTGGCAACTGGACTGCTTTGCCTGCACCCGGAGAGACTGAGAATTCTGAACCATGAAGATTTATGAGAATCGATTCGGAAGCTGTATGACCACTGAGATTTCAGAGAGAAGCAGGGCTGTCCACAATGGACATTCTGGACATTTAATCCAAGCTCAGTGTTAGGACAAAACTCCATGTGTCTGCATCTATGTCTTGGGGGGAGGGATTTTTTTCTGATGTGTGTGAGCGGGATGAATTAAAATGTCTTGTCTCAACCCAGCTGAGTCGGTTGTTTCACTTCCTGCAGATTCATCAGTGGTTTTGTTAAACCTCCCTTCTGTGTCTGACACTTTGCTAAAAGTTCTTGGAAATACAGTTGGGAGTCCCTGACCCACAACATTAACGGCAACCGAGGTGGGAGGCAGGGGGATCCAGACAAGGACCAACAACAATGTCTTTGGGTAGCTGTCAATGGGTATGGAATTACAGAAGAGCAGAGTCAAGCACACCAAAACACTGGACCAGCTTTAGGGTGCTTCTTATATTATAAAGCCAGTCCCTGGGAAATGAATATATGCTGATGTTCAGACCAGAGAGTCTAACAGCACAGAGACTACTGGCTGTGACCAGCCCTCCCTCTGCAAAACCTCACTTTACAAAGTGAGCAGATCCTGTCAATTCTGCGCAGACAGACACCATTATTGCCTTACTGACAGCACATCCTGACACAACAACCTGACCACATTCAGAACAAGTGCAAATCCCCAAAGTAATACTAGATTCAGAGCTGTTGCTCACCATGGTAGGGTACCTCTGTTGGGTGAGGACAAAGTTGTACGGTATCCTGAATGGACCGGGCTGAGACCTCTGCTCGCACTGTCTCTGCATCACGTGCTAAACTCCAGGCCAGCACCGCTGGGTCTTCATTCTGCACTTGTACACCAGTAGTGGCACAGCCAGCTACCTGGTAATCTGTTTCTGGCACCAGAGCTGCCCAAGGGGTGCTACCAGCCACAGCTACTGTCTCCTCTGTTGCTAATTTCTCCAGCTCGGTCGATGCATGATCTTGCAGTTCTGAAGATGCCAAGGTGTGTAGGTCTGTGAGCTGCTGACCAGCACAGTGGGAGACTTCTAGAGCCTCATTCAGGTCACTGAGGCTAGTCATCAATAGTTCCGAACCTTCTAACCAGTGACTAGTGAGCGTAAGTGACACTTTCTTCCCTGCTGGAGCACTCTCACTGGCTGGCAAATTCCCTGTTCCTTCCTCAAGCAACTGTTGGAGAAGGGCTTCTTGTTCTTCTGGGAATAACTTCCCTCTGGTCACACTAAAGCCATCTTCTATTTGGGTGGATGTGTTGTCTGCCAGAAACACATTCTTTTGATAGGTAAAGAGAGCATCTGTGATTTCAAAAGAAACAAAACCAACATCAGATTGATGGAAAACCTTTCTCACTCACTCTTTTCCCTATGCAGTTGCAGGAACTCTGTGCACTACAACCATTCGGTACAGCAACCCAAATAAACAACTTCTCCAAAGGAAAAGAGCTACAGCCTGAAAACTTACCATGCCTCCTCCTGAATGCTTGACCACAGTCCAGTTTTAGTTACCTTAGGCAGTTTTGGTTACCTTATCTTCAGTTGCTGAAACCACACAAGGCTTTAGAACTCTAGGGAATGCACTTGTAAGTTGTTCAGCATCACAGCCAATTAAGCCAGGGTAAAAGCCTGCAGAAACAACCAGCTCTCAGCAACATATACTAAGGCACAGTACTTAGACAGAGTGTATGGCCTAAGGAGCCACACTCTTGTAGATCACGACTTGGAGCAAGTTTCTTTCCAGGAGCTGGATAAGGGTATAGAGCTTAGTTAAGAGGATCAAATGTATCACAAGAACGTGTGGTAGATGAAAACAGTTCTGCATAGAATCATAGAATCATCACGGCTGGAAAGGACCTCCAGGGTTCTGTACTTAAGAGATGAAAAAATAAAGACAGAGGACCAGCATGTCCTTTAAAAGCCTTATTAAAAGGAATATATACACAGAAGGCCTAGTAAGAATTACAGACCACTTGATGATCTGTAATTTTTTTTACATGTTGTTAATGTCACACACACACACACTTGAATATACTAATAGGTAACAAAAAAACACAGGACTCTTTTCACTTCTGTGTGTAAGAGATGATGGCATTTACGTTTTGCTATGAATTCTTGCAGACACTAGTCCCTACTGGTGAGCAGTGATTTCTGCTGTACACAAATCACTTTTGCTCTGCTGTATCCCTGTGACAGCTGATCAGCCAAAGCAGGAACCCGCTGGAGTCATCAATATTTACACAGGCTTTTACTTTGTCTTTCATGTCAAAGTCTTCTGTACCTATCAGAAATGGAGCTGTATGAGCTATACATCTCCCTGTAGTTTTGAAATAAAGTTTATGGACATAAGAAGCAATAACGTACCAAGGTAACACTCTCTCACAACCTTAGCGAGGCCTGGCTGTCACAGGAGCCTGTTACTAGTGGTCAGGAGGTAAACTTGAGAGCAGTCAGCCTGTTTCTAGCCCTGGCCTCAGCAGGGCAGCGGCTCCTCCAGGACTGGGGGCAGGTTCAGGCAGGGGAGAAGGCTTCACATCGGTGCAGGGACTGTGCCGGAACTCCAGCACGTAGGCAACCAAGTGAAAATATCGATGGACGCAGAGCCAGAGCCTGTCTGCCAATGACCCACAGGTCGCTCGGAGCTCCGAAGCCTTCCCCGAACCGGCCCGCCTCCAGAGCGCTCCCGGAAGGCAGGCCCCGGGGAGGCAGAGCGGCCCCGGGCAGGCAGAGCGGCCCCGGGCAGGCACAGCGGCCCTGGGCGCAGCCCTCGAGCAGCGCTACAGCGGGCGGCTGTTCCCCTAACCCAGCCCCGTGGTTTAGACCGCCACCTCTCCCAGCGCTCCTGCGGCCCCGAGCGAGGGAAGCCCCACCGTTACCTCGGAGGGCGCGGAGCAGCCGCAGCGCCGGCAGCAGTACATAGCACAGCACCGAGCCGATCATCGCAATGGGCCCATCGTCCCGCCGGCAGCCACACGCAGCCGCGCTCCGCGTCCGTCATCCCGCCGGCCCCGCCTCGGCAGCGGCTTCGGGGCGCGGCCTAAGCGTGAGCCTCGCAGGCTGCCGCCGCGTCGGGGAGCTTCAGGCGTGGGCCTGCGGCAGCGCTCCCCCGGAGGGCGGAGGGGCCTCGCCCGGCCCCAGGAGTTGAACAGGTTTTGCTGCGGCGTCCGAGCGCGGTCAGGGACCGGGCTGGGCCCCGGCACCTTTCCGTCCCTGCCACCCTGAAAACGGACAGCCAGCCCAGCTCTCTGGAAGGCCAAACACAAGGGGAAATTCACAGCATGTGTTTTTGCCCTGGAAGGCCACGGAGGACATAATGCCTTTCTCTGAGAGCGCTGCCAAGCTGCTCCCATGGTGATGACCAGCTGGTACCTCACTTACTGAGTCTGCATCTTATTCTGCTTGTGTATTGTGATTAACACACTGGCTGCCCACCAGTAGGATCTGAGATGATGTTATAACTGTGTAAATAGTCCCACCAGTCTTACTTTCAAATCTCCACTTAACACCAGGGACCACAGACTCAGTGCTCCTGCGTGACTTGGTCTAGGTGATCCTGCTGTGGCAGGGAGATGGGACTGGATGATCTTTTGAGGTCCCTTCCAGTCCTTAGTGATTCTATGATTCTGTGAAATCCCAGACGTGTCTCTGGCAAAGAGCAGAACTGGCTCTGATCTGCTGCTGTAAGAAGCAAAGCTCTGGAAACAATCACTGGTTTGCAGTCAGAAAAAGGAGGATGTTCTCCAGAGGAAACATCTGCAACGTGATGAGCAAAACAAGAGTGAAGGTAAGACAGTATCTTCAGACCCAACCCACATCAGGGTGGTCATCCTGAAATTGGAGAAAAATGTTACTTGTTTCCACAAACAAGCACCTGGGCAGTTACAGTCCCTGGACCTACACTAGAAAAAATGTTCACAAGCGTAGGGAGTAAAAGCTGACAGTGAGTCAAAGCTACTTCAGAGTCAAATCTTCCACTGGCTTTTGCAACATCCAGAGTTCTATATTCAAATATAACTCTACTCTGTTCTCTAATGACTGGACTGCTTGAGAGTTTTGTGTAGAACCTAAGGGAATAAAGCTGCTCAAAAAAGCCTGTCCTTGAGAACTTTTTTTGTCATCTTTTCCAACTGGAATGATTCTATGATTATGTTCACTGGCCATTGACTATAATGGACAGATTTTAAAGTGTTTGTCAGCTCTGCTCAACCTTCATCAGAAAGCCTTTTCTTTTACAGTTTTGGTTTTAGCTCCTGAGGAAAGGTCTCAAGGTCCTTGGTATAAATGATGTAAAAAAAATAAGCACAGAACAAATTTTAACACCAACAGTAGTAGCTGGTGGGATGGGTGTTTGATTCAGGATCCCATTAAGTGCTGACATGTCTACAAGCCACTCTTTACTATTGAACAAATCAAGACTTTGGTAGTAAGGAAGTGTGAATCTGTTCAAGATTAATGAGGCAGGCACAGTCCTCCTATCCTTATCTCCTGTCAGACTAGAACTGTCACAGTCTCACTCATGGAATTGTACAAGCAATAAGAAGTATGAATCTGAAGAGACGGTAAGTCTTTCCAGCACCTTGGGGTTTCACAGCCAAAACTGCAGCTCTTCTCAGTTTTCAAGACCTGATGAGGCTCCACAGCAATGGGCTTTCCAGCACTGAATGTCACCCCTTAGAGTCAGAAAGTGTGAGGGATATTACAGAAGGGCAAGACAGGGAGAGGACCACCACAGGTTCCACAGGGCTTTTGCATGACATATGGCCTGTACCTACAATAGGAAGTGAGATTCTCCTGTTCATAAGCAGTACAAATCAAGAAGACAGGTCTTAGAAGAGGAGGACCATCATTCCTCCTGGAGATGTTGTAGTCATAGCAAAGTGGCTGTGTGCAAAGTGTGTAGATGTGAGGAACTTACAGAGTGTAGAAGGTAACTGTGAACTAGTATAGAAGAGAGAAAAAGCAAATGAACCTGCTGCTCACTAGTGGTTACCTGCAGAAAGAGTCTGAGAAAGATGCAGGTGCAAACTCTCTTCAGAAATAGTAAGAAAGGGCCAAAGGAAAATTTCCAGTACTTAAAAAGGACTGCTGTTGCAGCAGTCTGATCACTAGGTAGGAAGATTTCCCTTCCCCAGCCCAGCAGCAATGAGGAGAAAGGTTAGGAACTGGGATCCAGGGTGCCAGTGCTGGGAGACAGGAACTGACATCCAGCAGCAGCCTGAAAAAAACCAAAATGCATCAGAAGAGGGGATTGCAAACACTAGCCTCCAGGCAACTACACCCAGCTGCCCCTACTGCCTCCCTATGTAAGACCAGGCCCTGTGTAAGCCCTCCATTGCCCAGAAGGACAGGCAGGGCATGAGGAACAGAAGAGTTTTCTGAACCCGTGGGAATATTTCAGTTCCTCCTTAAGCACACGAGAGACTGGCACCCCATATCCCGGAGGTGTGTGGCTGGAGGAACTTGTTGTAATTGGCTCTGGAGGTCAGCCTGTGGTGCAGTTAGTAAAACCTGTTGCATCAGCTAAATTCTTTGCATAGTTTCTCACACAAGCATCCAGGGGAGTCAGGCATGCGTGGCTGGTGGACCCATCACTCAATGGCACAAGTGCACTGGGCACCAGTCCTGAGTTTGTTTCTAGCTTAGCACAGAGATTCCTCTCAAAGCTCAAGACCTCCTTTGGCCTGACACTTTGTCAATACAAATGACAAAATGTTTTCTACAGAATGCAAAGACTGTAATGCAGTCAGATATGTGGGACGACTCTCTTCAGCTCTTGTTCTTCTGAAGCTAAATAGAGAGTATGATGCAACCTCATAAGTTTTATGATTTCCCTAATGTTTGCTCTTACGGATGAGATCTTCTGTTCGACATTTTCCATTGTTTCAAAATCACCTTTTTCTAAACCTCTCTTCTTATTTTACTGTAAGCATCGTTTGGAGAGGGGTTCTTGTCCAGCAATAATGATTTGTGTGGCATTAGTCCCTTTTACATCACTTTGCTGCAAACAGGGTTCCCGTTCTTGGCTATGAACTCTTGAAACTTCCACTCCTTTAGCAGGATCTGACAAAATTATTTATCTGTGATCAAGCCCAAACAATTATACTGAAATCAGTATTTCTCATGACATTTTTGACAGTATTAACTTTAAAAATGTATATCAGTAGGAAATACGTAGTTGATAGTTGGTTGTAATTTTGCCCTAGATATTGGATAAAATAATTATAGGTTAAATGCTGGCTGAATTTAACTGACTGCAGCGGCAAGAAGAGTGCTATAATCATTAACCCTACCCTACTCCAGAGGCAAAATGTTTTCAGAATGTCTGGTTGTTTTGCTATTTTAAATTGTTCATAATTAGAATGGAGAAAACTCCAATATGTGTGTCTTTTTTCCCAGAAATATCTAATATATCTGTTTATAATTTCTCTAGAAGTCTTTTGATATCCACAATAGCATGACTTAAAATAGGAGATGAAGATTTCACACCCTTGATCAGATGAGACACACAGTTTTTTTCCAAACACAGTAAATTTAATTCCTCAATTTTCCAACAAATTTAGGATATTAATTTCTAGACACTTTTCTTAGGCTTTGCTTAGATGAAAAATCACGTGGTTGTACCTGCTCATTCATAGATTCCTTCAATACTTAATATTCACAAGTTTGGATAATGATCTGTTGCTGAATTAACGGATTCCCTACAAAATACAAGAAATATTTGAGCATTTACGTTCGTATCATTTTGTCTGCAGCACGCAGCAAAATGCTTTGTTCAGTTTTATCAGCTGAACTGTTGTTCTGATGTATTTCTTATGCTGGTTATTCAGAAGGAAAGAAATGAAATACAATCTTTGTAGCTTCCTTTCACACCTGAAATTCCTGAATATAGTAGATTTTATCTTTTCAGTGGAGAACAATGTATTAAATTTTTTGTCTGACCTGTATGTCGATCAGTGGTGATTCTGCAAGAGATCACTTTGTTCGTTTGGTGGCATGAACTAGGACATCATGGCCATTTTGTCTATTCCATGGAGCTATGAAGATATAAATTGCTAATGTGATTTCTTGAATATTCCTACAACACAAATGGGGAGACAACATAAAGCAACATGCCCAGAGAACAACCTTCATTAGCCAAGCATCAGAGAGGGGATTTGAAATGATCTGGATGCACCCCTCACGAGTCATGCATCAAATCATGGGTGACCGCCTCTCTCAGCTCCTGGGCCATAACTGGTAAAAGCCATGCGTGAGACAGGCTGACCAGAAAGTTGTGTCTGTAGCATGAGTGTCAGGGGATTAAAGGAGGTGATAAATGATTTTCCAGACCTAGAACTTTATACTACAAAACATAACTCAAGTCTTTATTTAAAGTTCTGTTTGAAGGACAGTATTAGAATCTGTACCAGTGCCAACTTGAGTGGCTCCACAGGGGTACAGGAACCCTACCTCAGAAGGCTCAGTCCATTCTCTGCAAGACTGGCTGATGCACTGGGCACATAACAGCCGTGTTTTCAGGGGTGATACAGTCTGAAGGCATTTTGTGTAGTACAGACTGTCAATTCCCTGGAGTGGGAAGTTTCTTTTTCTCAAGATACCCAGTATTGTACAGCCACAAAGCAAAAAGTGGGTACAGTCATAGTGTCACAAATCCTTGGTTCTACTTTCCTCTTGAGTCCTTCACATGGAATTTAGACCTGTGTTTGCTCTTTCTTTGGGTTTTTTCCACCAGTAAAGTAGTGCAAGTAAACTAATCATTTGAATAAGTAAATTCTGGCAGAAGGAAAAGGTCTTAATGAAGGACCTGCAGCTGCGGAGTTGGTTGAAAGGCACTTATGTAGATGCCAGCTGGCCAGTTTTCCTTTACACAGGTCTGAATGAACAGCCAAACTGCAAGCTAAGTGACACTCAGGAAGGCTACTACAGGTCAATAGCCTAGAGGTCTAAAGGGAAATAAGGGGAAGAAGGTAGTAAAAGCATTGACCAGGAATAAAAAGGAAGAGTCGGAGTAGAAAAAAAAGAGGTATTATGTCATTAGCTGAAAATTACTTCAACAAATCTACTCTTCATCATTGGTGGATCAGAATGGGGGTGGTTAGCAGATCAAGAGAGTTTCTTCTCCCCCTCTACTCTGCACTGTTGGGACCACATCTGGAGTGTTGTGTCCAGTTCTTGGCCTCTCGGTTCCAGCAGGACACGGAGCTGCTGGAGGGACTCCAGCGTAGAGCAACCAGAGATGTTGAAGGAAGTGGAACATTTCCTTTATGAGGAGAGGCTGAGGGAGCTGGGTCTCTTTAGCTTGGAGAAGAGGAGACTGACGCAATTAATGTTTCTAAATATTTGAAGGGTAGGTTTCAGGAGGATGGAACCAGGCTCTTCTCCATGTCATCTAGTGATAGGATGAGGTGCAGTGGGTGTAAACTCGAACATAGGAGGTTCCATATATATATTGGAAGGAACTTCTTCCAGTGAGGGTGATGGAGCACTGGAACAGGCTGCCCAGGGTGGCTGTGGAGTCTCCTTCGCTGAAGAAGTTTAAAATGTGCCTACATGTGTTCCTGTGCGACTTGGTCTAGGTGATTCTGCTGTGTCAAGAGGATTGGACTAGATGACCTTTTGAGGTCCCTTCCAATCCCTAATGTTTCTATGATTCTGTGAAAGCGAAACTTTCACATATGAACTGGTAGGAATGTTCCTTTGCTCTCAAACTGGGCTATTCTAACTGCATCTTGAGAGGCCACGGGAGCTGTGTCACACTTGGTTCACTGAGGACGGAGACTCATGTGAAACTGGTGGCTTTATTCCTGTTAGGAACCATACAGTGTTAAACACAGCTAGAAATGTCACATTAACCCCACACATGCCATAATATCTGGCTGACGTTTCTCAGATTGCCCTTCTAGCAGTATTCTCTTGATAGCTGCAGCAATTAAGGCAAGAGGAAGCTTGTTAATTGTTAAGACAAGAAAGTTGGTTAGTTCTTTGGATTCTTGGTACAGTCAGGTTAATGGTTGGTGTTGATGATCTTAAAGGTCTTTTCCAACTTAAACTGTTCTCTGATTCTGTGATTCTTATCCTTTCCTCTTTGCTCTCAGAAGATCTCTAGCAACCACCTAGACACAACAGGAGCTGAAGCCATTGCCAGTTTACTTTTGGATAGCGTGTCACAGCTTCCTGTTCTTCAGCTGTCAGGTGGGCTGTGTGTACCCCATTAGTGATGGCACTGGAAGTCAAACAAAGTTTGTTGCTTTCCAGTTGCTTGTCATGGAAATATTAGTCAGACTATGGGCAAAATCAATCTCTAGCTATGTCTCTGACAGGAACCCAGACTAGCAGGGCAAATATAGATTTATAGTGACGTGATTAAATATTTGACCTGCTCAAACTCCAGCACCTCTGAAAACCAGTCCCTCACAAGAAACATGTGTGTCATTAATTCCTGAGTGTCACCCACACTACGTAGAGTAATTGTACCTATGTAGTGAAGTACAGTAGTGACCAACTTCTTACAGCCAGATGTGGTCCATAATTACCTGGAAGCCCCACCTTAACGCACGGCTTCCTGCAGACTCCAGCACAGCACCAAGGGAAAGGTCAGGGCCCTCGTAATGTATTTTTCCTCCCCACAGAACAACTTTGGAGATGAGGCTTCATCATACTTTGCTGGGGCATTAGTAGTGAGTTCCTGAAATACCAGGTCATTTGCAGCTTTGGCCCTGTAACGTACTCTCCTCAAATGGAAGCTGCTACTCACTGTGGCACGATTTCATTTGCTAATGCCTGTGTGATTTCCTGGCATAATTCTGCTAAGTGCCTCTTGCTTGCTTCAGCAGTGAGAGAGGCTGCGAGGACGCAAAGCAGGATGGACTGTGTTAACATTTTCTTGGGACAGCTATGTGATTCTGGCTAAGAAATAAATATTCAGGACCATGTAACGGAACAACATCTGTGTGACAAGCAAATGTCGAGAAGCATAAATAACCCAACTTCATATCCTTTTGCAATTCTCCAGTAAAAATAAGCTGCTTTACTTCTCCAGTTAATTCCTGTCTCAAAGCCTCTGCATCATTTGGCACCACCAGAAGCTGCCCTGAAGCAAGGCTTTGAACTGAAATCAGAAAGTGCTCTTGGTCAGGAAGAAAATTGCAGGGTATGTGGCAGCCCAGACACAAGCTCTGTGATGGAAATTTGCACACAAAGTCCCAATGCTTTTGCTGTTACCCTCATTTTTTTTTGCTGCTATCTTCATTTGGGGCCTTGGCATGTCATCTGCTTGCAGCTGGCTGGGAGATCATATCGTTTCTGCATATTTGTCTCTCTGCAGGGCAATTACTGAATGAAGGAGCTGGACCTCAGCCACAATGAGTTCTCTGAGAAAGGACGACAGTTCCTGGGGCAGATGCTCAGTAACTTAATTTATTATTGGCATCAGCACAGTGAACATGTATTTCCCTCTCCAGCAAAAATGCCCCATGACCTTGATGGGTAGTACAAAAAGATTTCAAGCTTCCTTTCTGGTCTGCAGACTCACCCTCATCACCACAGGTGGCTCTAGAAATCATGACTAATGTATCAGAAACCACAGCAACAGAACGATCTGTGTCAGAGAAAAGGGAGCTGAAAGAGAAGCCTCTCGGGGAGTATAAAGCATTTTACTACAATCTAATATAGTCAGAACCATCGTTTATTTGAAGCTTTTGATTACAAAGTTCAGGAGCTATTTAAGTTTTGCATAAGTAGCTCAAACCCCAGTGGTTCCAGCCACTGCACGACAGGCAGCCAGGGAAACAGATTAGGAAAGAAATAAAATTAAACTTCCAAATGTATCTGTTCAGAAAAAGTGAGATCCAGAATGTGCTAATAGCCAGAGAGAGAGAATCAAGCAAACCAGTTACAGTCTTTCATAGGATCATAGGATCATAGGATCATAGGATGTTAGGGGTTGGAAGGGACCCAAGAGATCATCAAGTCCAACCCCCCTGCCGCAGCAGGACAAAACTATCTAACACAGATCACAGAGGAACGCATCCAGGCAGCCTTGAAAGTCCCCAGAGAAGGAGA
>VXBP01003979.1:33963-46342 GCA_013400115.1 Rhinopomastus cyanomelas
GTCATCCTGCTGTCCACCAGGACCCCCAGATCCCTCTCTCCTACACTACGCTCCAACAGGTCAGTCCCCAGCCTATACTGGTACCTGGGGTTGTTCTTGCCCAGATGTAAGATGTTCACACACTAATTGCCACACACATGGTAATACCAGTCCCGTAGGACCAAACAGATAGGCCTTTTACGCTAGGGGTCACTGATAAAGACTTTCTTCCTAACATTCAACTTAAATCTGTCCTAAAATTTGAAACTACTACCCCATATCCTACCACTCCAGGCCTCTGTAAACAGTCCCTCTGCAGCCTTCTTGTAGCTCCCTTCAGGTACTGGAAGGCCACTATCACGTGCCCCCAGAGCCTTCTCTTACCCAGGCTGAAAAACCCCAGTTCCCTCAGCCGTTCATTGTAGCCGTGTTCAAGCCCCCTGATCATCTTTGTGGCCTTCCTCTGGACCCATTCCATCAGGTCCATGTCCTTCTGGTATTGAGGGCTCCAGAGCTGGATGCAGGACTCCAGGGGAAGTCTCACCAGTGCAGAGTAGAGGGGCAGAATCCTCTCTCTTAGTTTGCTGGCCACACTGCTTTTGATGCAGCCCAGCATGGGATTGGCTTTCTTCACTGCACGCGCACACTGTCTGCTCATGGTCAGCTTCTCATCCACCAGCACCACCAAGTTCTCCTCTTCAGGACTCCTGTCTATCACCTCTTCCTCCAACCTGTAGTGACAGTGCGGATTCATTCAAGCCAGGTGCTGGGCTCTGCGCTTGGTCTTGTTGAGCCTTATGAGGTTCTCTTGGGCCCACCTCTCCAGCTTGTCCAGGGCCTTCCGGATGATCCCCAGTCCTTCTGGCTTATTGACAGCACCCCTCAACTTGGTGTCATCTGCAAACTTGCTGACGGTGCCCTTGATCCCGCTGTCTGTGTCTTTGATAAAAACATTACACAGTACAGGTCCCAGGACAGACCCCGGAGCAACGGCACTTGTCACTGCTCTCCATCTGGACTTCGAGCCATTCACGATGACCCTCTGTGTTCCACCAGGCAACCAACTATTTCTCTGCCAAACAGTCTAAGTCTACTCATGAAATCTGTAACTCTCCAACGTCATGTGTAGGATGTTTTGGGAGACTGTTGGGATCCTGCTTAGCAAGCACACATTCAAAGGCAGCCCATTGCCTCAAGCTTTGCCCATCACATGACTGAACGTGATCCACATCACATCCTCATATCTGACAGATGTAAGGAACCTGATAGGTAGAATTTCACACAAAGGGCCACATGCTGAAAAGCTTCCACCAGGATGTTGCATTGCAGTTTTGTGGATCAGAGAAAAGAGGTGGTGAGATAACAGAGAGAACCATCAAAAAGAACCGCAGTTATTCTACAGTCCTGCTTGAGAATGTGAGGAAAGGGTCTCCCTTGAGGTTACAGCATGCCTTCTGCATGCCAGGCATGAAATCCTCATTCTCATCGTGTCTGGATCTGTGTCTCTTCTTTCACAGCTGGCTGGTAATCACCTGACTATGGGAAGTGCCACTGTGCCAGTCACATCTATCAGAAAGAACCTCAAATCCATAATGATCACCATCTCAGGTAGAGCTTCTATGCTAGAAAGCCTTCAGGACTACACACGACACATTTTTATAAACTGAGTGGACCACAGCACTGCCCCTTCCCAAAATTATTTGGACACTTGATGTTTGTTTCATTTATGCATAGCCATTAGTAAGAGGAGGCTACCATTTGACAGCCCTTCTAGGAGCCATGGGGAGATGGCAGGACTTTTGCCTAGCTCTGGAGAGAGGTGCCTGTAGTATCAGCACATTTCACTTCCTTCCACTTTGCAACGGCAGAACCAGAACAAAGAGTGAATTCCCACTGTAGGCTTAACTCTCTTCATACCCTGAGCTGTCTACCTTCAGGGCAGTCTGAGATGATAGATGCTTTGATCCCCCATCAGTATGTGTGAGAAGTAGCAGAAGATAGATGCTTCAAGGCACAGAAAGCAAAGCAATTTTATTTTAAAACAAGACAAAGCAAACAAACAAACAAGAATATGAAACACATCCCAGTTTGTAATCTGATCTGTTACAGACTTCATTCCACCCGTGATTGCATTTCAATTGCATTTCAGTTCAGAGTATTTGAAAAGACACAGCCCCAAATATCTTTTGCTGTTTTCAACCTTCAAAAATAAGTAAAAGTTTATCCTTTTATAGGAAACTTAACAGAAGACATAAGCAAAAATTTTTCTGCCCATTTTTCCAGTGATAAATTCTCATATTGACTTTTATAGACGAATAATGACTGTGTGTGTAAGAGGAATTTTGAAGAAGGATCATATCTGGAAACATTGGCATGGGTTTGACAGCACTCGCAAAGGCAAAAGCAATGGAAAGAAATATTTAACAGCAATTTATTGCTTCTGACAGCATTTCTAAGCGTGACTGTTCCCACATTCCTTTCATTATCTACTTTTTACAGTTTTAAGTTGCAGATACTGAATATCAAACATTTTATAGAAGTTATGAATCAGAATAGCTGGCTCATGCCCATATTCTCTACCACATTCAAAGGAAAGTGCTGGTGCTTTTCAGTTGTTTTTCTGGACCGTGGACTGACTGGGTCAAACATGCAGAAATGTACAAGCTGGCTCTCTCCAGATGGCATCAGCATAGTTTGTTAGGCTAGGTGTGGTGCTTTAGCTGTGTCACTGCTGGTGCTGCTTTGGCGTCCACTGGCTTTCTCATGGAGTCAGACTCATTCTGGAGAGCCTTGGAGAGAGACAGCAGCCAGTGGAGCCAGCTTGGTCTCTTGTGGATCCCAGGACTAGAACACGCTGCTGGTGTGCGCAGTGCAAAGATGTCTGAATGCCTGCTTCAGACAGTCACTGCTTCCACATGAACACTGATGCTTGGTGAGAGCTTGTAAAACCAGTCAGACCCAGACTCATTCAGTACTGTCATTGAGCAGTACCAATCAAGATGTCACTGTGCAGTAGATGACAACAGATTCTGGAAAAGACTGAGAGGGGATCTTACTAATGTCTATAAACATCTGAGTGGTGGGTGTCAAGAGGAAGGAACCAGCCTCTTTTCAGTGGTGCCCAGTAATAGGACAAGGAATAATAGATATAAGCTAGAACATAAGAAGTTCCACCGCAACATGAGGGTGTGAGGGTGACAGAGCACTGGAACAGGCTTCCCAGAGAGGCTGTGGAGTCTCCTCTGAAGACTTTCAAAACACCCCTGGATCCATTCCTATGTGGCCTGTCCCAGGTGATCCTGCTTTAGCAAGGGGGTTGGACTAGATGTTCTCTAGAGGTCACTTCCAACTCTTAACATTCTGTGATTGTATCTAAAGGTTCTAGATGCATCTTACAAACGGCAGATTTTAAGTTTCTAAAAAGAAGCTGTAAGAATTCACTGGGAAACATGTAAATAGACTTAGTGAAAGATTACAGTGCTTGGTGGTTTAGGAACGTCCTGCAATGACAGAAAACAGCACCTTTCATGTATTTCATGCGCTTGCCATGGTCCTTATGGGGGACTTCAACCACCCTAACATCTGCTGGAGGGACAACAGCAAAGCATCAGCATTTAAGGAAGTTCCTGAAGTGCACTGATGACAACTTTCTGCTCCAAATGGTAGAGGAACCAACCAGAAAGGGAGCTTTGCTACACCTTGTACTCACCAACTGAGATGGGCTGATGAGTGATGTAAACCCTAATGGGAGACCAGTTTGCAGTGACCATGACACTATAGAATTCAAGGCTCTTAGGGCAGTGAGAAAAGTGTGAAGTAAGCTCATGGCACTTGATTTTATAGGGCAGACTTCAGTCTCTTCAAAGATCTGCTAGTAGCATGGAATGGGACAAAGCCATGGATGGCAAGGGAGCTCAGGAAAGCTGGTCCTTTTTCAAGGATCACCTCCTGCAAGCCCAGGACCAATGTGTCCCAGTGTAGAGGAGGGCAGGCAGGAGTGTCAGGAGACCTGCATGAATGTATCTGAAGGGGGCCACAAAAAGGCTGGGGAGGGGCTTTTTAGGATGTCAGGTAGCGACAGGACTAGGGGGAATGGAGCAAAGCTGGAGATGGGTGGATTTTTAGACTGGATGTGAGGAGGAAGTTCTTCACCCTGAGAGTGGTGAGAGCCCGGAATGGGTTGCCCAGGGAGCTGGTGGAGGCCCCATCCTTGGAGGTGTTTAAGGCTGGGCTGGATGAGGCTCTGGCCAGCCTGTTCTAGGGTGGGGTGTCCCTGCCCATGGCAGGGGAGTTGGAACTGGATGATCCTGTGGTCCCTTCTAACCCTGAGTGACTGTATGACTTGATCTGGGTGATCCTGCTGTGTCAGGGGGATTGGACTGGATGATCTTTCAGGTCCCTTCTAATCCCTAATGATTCTATGGTTCTATGGTTCTATGATTGTATGATTCTCTGAGAAAGGAACTTCTGGGCACACTTAGGGGTAAAACCAAAGCTTGCAGAGAATGGAAGCAAGGACAGATGACCTGGGAGAAGTACAGAGAAGTAGTCAGAGAAGCAAGAGATCAGGTTAAGGAAGCAAAAGCATGGATAGAACTGGACCTGGTAGAAGGGGTTAAGGACAAGGAGAAAAATTTCTCTAGGTATGTCAATGATAAGAGGAAGACTAAGCAAAGTGTGGGCCAACTGCAGAAGAAAATGGGAGAGCTGGTCAGCCAAGATGTAGAGAAAGCTGAGGTAATCAATAACTATTTCACTTGTGTCTTCACTGGCAAGGATTCTGGTCACACCCTCCATGTTACAGACACCAAAGGCAGGGACTGGGAAAAAGAAGATCTCCCCACTGTAGATGAACAGCAGGTTCAAGACCACCTAAGGAACCTGAAGGTGAACAAGTCCATGGGACTGGATGGGATTCGCCCACAGCTCCTGAAAGAGGAGTCCTGCACAACATTCTGATCTCTAAGCTGGAACGATATGGATTTGATGGATGGACCACTCATTGGATAAGCAGCTGGCTGGATGGTCATGTCCAAAGATTTGTGATCAATGGCTGTGTCCCAGTGGAGAGGTGTGATGAGTGGTGTTCCTCAAGGTTCGGTACTCAGACTAGTGTTATCTTTGTGGAGAGTGGAATGGAATGCACCCTCAGTCAGTTTGCTGATGACACCAAACTGTGTGGTGAAGTCAACATCCTGGAGGGAAGGGAGGCCATCCAGAGGGACCTTGCCAGGCTTGAGAAGTGGGCTAATGCAAACAGCATGAAGTTCAACAAGGGCAAATGCAAAGATCTGCCCCTGGGTCGAGGCAATCCCATGCATGGATACAGATTGAGAGGGGAAAGGATTGAGGGCAGTTCTGAGGAGAAGAACTTGGGGGTAGTGGTGGAGCAGTTTAACAGAAGCCATCAGTGTGTGCTTGCAGCCCAGAAAGCCAACCATGTCCTGGGCTGCATCAAAAGGAGCAGCAACAGTTGGTCGAGGGAGGTGATTCTCCCCCTCTTCTCTGCACTTGTGAGACCCCACTTGGAGTCCACTGGGTCCAGTTCTGGAGTCCCCAATATGAGAAGGACATAGAGTTCCTGGAACAAGTCCAGAGGAGAGCAACTAGCATGATCAGATTCCTGGAGCACCTCCCTTGAGAGGACAGACTGAGCAAGTCGAGGTTGTTCAGCCTGGAGAAGAGAAGGCTCTGAGGTGACCTTCTAGCAGCTTTCTACTATCTGAAGGTAGCTACAAGGAAGCTGAGGTAGGGCTTTTGACACAGGTGGTAGTGAGAGGACAAGGGGAAAGGGTTACAGACTTGAAGAGGGGAGACTGAGGTTGGATATTAGGAAAAATTCTGTGAGACAACAGGAGGTTAATATTTCCCAAATAGGAGACTGAGCAAGAAGGACCTCTAATCCCAAGACAAAGAAAACAGAGAACTCACAATGTGAACTCTGAACTGCTCAGCTGACACTACCCTGTGTGAATTTCTTGGGAAAAAAAATGTCAAGTCTTGTACTGCTGACTGACCTTCCTACTAGGGTTACACAATGAAAAGTTCTTTTCATCTGGAGACATCCAGATTCTTCCCAGACAGGTGCATTTAATGAGCTATAACAAGGGTAAGTGCAGAGTCTTGAATCTGGGCAAGAACAACCCCAGGGACCAGTATAGGCTGGGGACTGAGCTGTTGGAGAGCAGCAGTGTAGGAGAGAGGGATCTGGGGGTCCTGGTGGACAGCAGGATGACTATGAGCCAGCAGTGTGCTCTTGTGGCCAAGAGGGCCAACAGCATCCTGGGGTGGATCAGAAGGGGGGTGGTTAGCAGATCAAGAGAGGNTACAAAGCAACACTGCTGGAGATACTAATCCTTTCAGCTCGGGATCATTTTGGTTCTTTCCTTGGTCATTTCTGCAGAACTCTGTGGCACGTTTTGACCATTAACCAGTCCACTTGCAGTCTACATCTTAACCAAATCTAGAACTGTCTCAGGGATTAACATCAATCATTTGAACCACCTCGTTGGTATAGGCATGTACCTGGTGAATATCTAGCTTGCATTAAGAATTAGAAAGTGTTTGGAGACTCTGGGTGCCTTCACTTTCTATACTGCCCTGTCTTTTTTTCAGTTTGGCTCAGCACTGATTAAATGTAACCTTACTCATCTTAGCACATGTCAGAACTTAGGGTTTTTTGCCAATGCATTATTTACCTTAGAAAAGTAGATGAAAAAACACCTTGTATGCCTAAGCATACAAGTTGAGTGAAACTAGAAGTCCAACATTTCTCTGTACAATAAACTTGCAGTGGGAGTGCAGGGATCTGAGAGCTGAATAGCATTTTCATTCATTCTCATCGTAGGTCTGCATGAGAAGCATCAGCTCAACACTGTCTTCCTGAAGCCAGGGTGAGACTTGTAAAGATATCATATCTGTGCCTTCAAACCTTTGCCTCCATCCTCAAGGACTTGAGTTTTATTTCCTTTTCTCTGATCCTTCTTCTTAGGAGACCTAGTTTTCCCTGGAAAACTGCTGTCAAACTACAGAACTTTTCATTCTCTTGAAGGTGCCTCTTCCTTAGTGCCTGTAGCAATCATATGCAAGCTCCAAGAGCCTGAACAGTCAGCAGAAAACTCCTAGGAGGTTGTCAGTTGCTGCAGGCTAAACAGCCTGTCATTGGACCCAAAATTTCCCCTAGATTTCCATTCAGTTATGACATGTGACTAATCAGCTGAAAGCCCTGTTACTCCTGCACAACTATTCCCATCCCTCAGCACATACTGATGATTTAAATATATGTTGTAGTCTAGTTTCAAGGCTAGAAGAATGAGTCCATTTTGCAAATCTTTCCCCCTCTTAGCCTCTTAATGTTTTCAAAGAGAAGCAGATCACTTTGCTGGGTCCTTTGCATCCCTCAGTGCCTTACTGCTGAGCGTGGTTAATCTTGAGTCAGTTTCCACAGGGTTCTCAAGTCCTTTAGGCACAAACTAAAGAACTGTGGTAAGCAGATTATGAAGTGGTCAGCAAAGACTTCATTTGGTGCCACTAACGTGGCTGAGTTGGTATGTGGGATAAAATAAGTAGAGCTATCTACTCCTTATCTAGCTTCTTCATGCATTTCAGCGCTGTAGCATGTGGGCTATTGGTAATACTCACCTTGCAGAAGAGAGACCAACTACTTGTGAACCTTGCTGTCTTTACTGCTCCTACCTCAGGCTGTTTTCTAAAGATCCTGTCATCAGCTTTGAGACACCTGGCAGGGAGGGTTCATTTTGCTAGGTTAGTACTGTTTCATCATCTTCCTTCAGTCACTTGTGAGAACAGAAGTTGGAAGAAAAGCCTCTGGAAGTGGAAACTGAAGCAGGAGAAAAGCAGTATAAATAAAATTGAAGCAAGGACGCAGGACAGAAAATGAAATATTGAATATGAGAAACACTAGAAGGAAGCTGAGTGGCCCTGAGCTTGTGGAGGCCAACACTGATGAGCTCTAACAATCTGAGTTACTAAATATTGAAATAACATTGATGTTCCAGGACAGAGCAGATCCCTACACAGTCTGATTCTTCGGGTAAATTAAAGATTGGTCCTTTGGACCTGGTCACCAAATCTGTCTTGCTTTGTAGGCAGATGATGCCAAATGTATTTCCACAGGCTGGAATCAGGAAACTAAGACGCTGATATTGTTATCATCCCGTTTTGAGGGACAGCACATGGGCAAATGTGTGAGGGCAGCTCAGAAGGCCAGTCGTATCCTGGACTGTGTCAAAAGAAGTGTCACTCAGCAGGTCAAGGGAGGTGATACTCCCTCTCTACTTTGCTCTTGTGAGACCTCACCTGGAGCCCTGTGTCCAGTTTTGGAGTTCCCCATACAAGAAGGACATGGAACTGTTGGGAGTGAGTCCAGAGATGGAGATGAGATAACTGAGAAGGCCACGAGAGACAAGGATGGGGCACCTGGGTGCAGAGCTCTGCCTGCCCACCAGCCAGACCTGAGGAAGGACCAATTGGGAAGCCAGCTAGAAGGTGTGATTGTCTCATGAGCAAGACAGCACTACTTGTTGTCATAACTTATGGGATCACGTGCAAGGAGAGATTGTATGTAAGGGACAGCCTGAGAACTAATAAACAGCTTTCACTTGATCACACTGATCACGGCGTGATCGTCCTGTAGATCTCCCGCACATTGCTGTGCTCATTTCTGTTGTTACTGAAGCTGTTCATTGCCTTCTCTTGGCTTTCTTTGCATCATCTTGAAACAGACATTAAAGGAAGCATATCTCTTCTGTTGTTGTCTGTGTCCTTCTCAGTTAGCCCAGTCAGCTGGCAAAACAACTATAAGCAAAGGATCGTGGAGAACTGGGAAATGTTGGTGACTTTGGGAAGACCAATGGGAAGGAGAAGAAGCAGCTAGTTGCCATCTGGTAAAACTCTTTCCCAGCAGAATTCCCAGATGGACAGTTATATTTGAATTACAGTTCAAGTGGTTCCCATGCTTCATTAGAGGTCAGTATGACTGTTGACATGCTGGGGTTGGTATGACTGCTCAGTGTTCATCTTCAGAAGACCATTATCCCAGCAGGTCTGTTTCCTCTCAAGCCTGTGACTCTTCCAAAATGTGCTTGTGATTGCAGTGTCCCCTTCCAATACAGAACACGTAGGTTTTGAGATTATCCCTGGAACAGACCACGCAGAGGAGGTGGAGGCCCCATCCCTGGAGCCATTCAAGTTCAGGCTGGATGGGGCTCTGGGCAACCTGTTCTAGTTGGAGTTGTCCCTGCTTCTTGTGGGGGAGTTGGACTAGATGGCCTGTAGAGGACCCTTCCAACCTTACAATTCTATGATTCTCTGTTTTATTTCTGCTGAAGAGTTTGAGCTTTACCAGGCACAAAATTGAAAGAGATTGGATCTCTGGGAAGGAACTAGATGCAACCTTCTGTCCTCCTGTGTGCCCTGATGCAGCTAAAATATCAGCAAAGACCTGGGAGTGATAATGAAAACTTTAGTTTTCCAAATTCACGTGCAAGCAGTGTGGTGGGAGAATGTAGCTGCAGTTGGTTTTGTTGCAGAGTCTCTGGGCACTCTCAGATCAATAAAGCTTTTTTAAGCTTGGTGGCAGCATTTGTTCCCTTACTGGGAATTCAGAGATAAACTGTAGTAGATGTTGGAACATGAATTTCTCTGCTGATCCTTCACCTGTGAAGTGGTGCAGAAAGAAATGGTTTGGCCTGCACAAATTAAGGCAGTTCTGACACCCATCTAACACATATCAGGAATTCAGCCTGACAGCCCCAAGTCAGTGCAGAAAGCTGTCTATCTCTGTGTCTTCCACAGCCTTTGAGAGCTACACAGCCAAGTGATGTTGTAAGATCTCCTCAGTATGAAAAAGAAAGTAACACTCTTTAAGTAGCACGTTCTGAAAACACAGCATGCTCACCAGAGTGTAGTGTTGGCTAGTTTAGAGGAACCTCTGGGTTTCTTGCAGGGGAAAGAATCTTTTTGTTATGGATCTCATTCAGCACAATGAGACCAAATTCAGACTGTTTTCCTAAGTGATAACACATCATTATATTTTTAGAAAAGGCATTGCTGGTAGCCCAGCTGAAGTGCCTCTGTGCAAATGCACAGAGCTTGGGCAAGAAACAGGATGAATCAAGGGCCACTGTGCTGCTGGGGTGCCATGACATCGTGGCTATTACTGAAACCTGGTGGGATGATTCCCACGACTGGAATGTAGGGATAGATGGGTACAAGCTCTTTAGGAAGGACAGGCAGGGAAGGAGAGGAGGAGGCGTTGCCCTCTGTATCAGTGACCAGCTGGAATCAGTGGAGCTTCTCCTGGGGAGGAACCAACAAGAAAAGGTGATATGCTGGACTTTGTTCTCCCCAGCACGGAAGGGCTGGTGACGAGTGTGAGGCTCAGGGACAGCCTTGGCTGCAGTGACCATGAAACAGTTGAATTTCAGATCCTCAGCCACACTCCTGGAGTCATCAAAAATAACGGCAGAGACTGCAAGGAAGAAGTGCCCATCATAAGTGAAGATCAGGTTCGTGACCACCTGAAGAACCTGAAAGTGTTCAGGTCCATGNATGAGCAAAGCCTCTGACGCTGTCCCGCACCACATGCTGGTGTCCAGGGAGGTGGTGGAGGCCCCATCCCTGGAGGTGTTTAAGGCCAGGATGGATGAGGCTCTGACCAGCCTGATCTAGGGTGTCCCTGCCCATGGTAGGGGAGTTGGATGATCCCGTGGTCCCTTCTAACCCTGACTGACTGTATGACTTGGTCTGGGTGATCCTGCTCTGGTGGGGAGATTGGACTGGATGAAGTTTCGAGGTCCCTTCCAATCCCTAATGATTCTGTGATTGGACTCAAAATCTCTGAAAATCTCAAAGCATAAAGACCAATGTTACATGCCCATCTATCTCAGCTAGTTCATACTGAAGACCTTTGATCTGTGTAGCTGAACTAGCCTAAAGCATTTTGGCTTTACTTTCAAAGGAGGAGCCCTCATGGGCTGCCAAAATGGCAGATGAAGACTGATGCCAGTCTTCATCTTTGAAACTTGCATCAATAGCTCTTTGTCCCAGAGGGTGTTCAGTGTGTATCTCAGCAGCCAGATGCCTTATGCAAAGGGGTATACTGCAGCCATGCATGAAATCAAGCATCATGGGACCAGCAGCATGTCATGTACTGGTCAGTGCAACTGAGATGTTTGACTCCTCTTTCAATTTACTTATTTTCACTGAGTAAAACCTCACTTGGACCCGTTGCAGCAATATTAGAGATGATGGAGTGTAAGTCTGCAACGCAAAGTTTCCTCAGTCGATACTTCTGGAGGCTGTCCTGATATCAAGCTGAGACTTGAGAGGAAGTCTCAACCTTCCAGACTGCTTGACCAGACTGCTGTGACTCCAGAGGAAGTCCAGACAAGAGGGGAGCCTGCCTGGGTTGATGAGAACTGGATTAGGGGTAAGTTGAGCTAACTAGATGGGCCCTGATGGGATGCACCCACAAGTGCTAAGGGAGACAGTGGAAGTCATTGCTAGGCCACACTCCATCATCTTTTCTAAATCATGGGGATCAGGAGTGGTGCCTGGGGACTGGAGGACAGCAAATGTCACTCCAATCTTCAAAAAGGGTAAGAAGGAGGACCATGGTAACTCTAGACCGGTCAGCATCACCTCCATCCCAGGAAAGGTGATGGAACAATTTATCCATGATGCTGTCTCCAGGCACATCAAAGACAGGAGGGTCATTTAGGGACAGTCAGTATGGCTTCACCAAAGGGATGCCATGCTTGACCAACCTGAGAGCCTTTGATGACGGCATAACCAGGTGGATGGTGGATGTGCTCTGTCTTGACTTCAGGAAGGCATTTGACACAGTGCCACATAGCATCCTTGCAGCCAAACTGAGGCAGGGTGATCTGGATGATTGGGTAGTGAGGTGGCTGGTGAACTGGCTTCAGGGTAGAAGCCAGAGTCTAGTTGGAGGCCTGTATCTAGTGGAGTGCCCATGGGATCAGTGCTGGGACCAGTCCTGTTCAATCTATTCACTGATGACTTGGATGAGGGATTGGCATGCACTGTCAGCAAGTTTGCTGACGACACAAAGCTGGGTGGTGTCGCCGACACCCCAGCAGACTGTGCTGCCATTCAGCGAGACCTGGACAGGCTGGAGAGCTGGGCTGAGAGAAGTTGATTGAAATCTAACAAGGGCAAGTGCAGAGTCTTGCATCTGGGCAAGAACAATCCCAGGTACCAGTATAGGCTGAGGACTGAGCTGTTGGAGAGCAGGGTAGGAGAGAGGGACCTGGGGGTCCTGGTGGACAACAAAATGATTATGAGCCAGCAGTGTGCTCTTGTGGCCAAGAGGGCCAACAGCATCCTGGGGTGGATCAGAAGGGGGGTGGTTAGC
>VXBP01003980.1:0-15903 GCA_013400115.1 Rhinopomastus cyanomelas
CCTTCCAACCCCAAACATCCTATGATCCTATGATCAACAGAACAGGCAGATGCCTAACGACAGTCTGGACTACCCTTTTGAGCTACAGAAGTTGACTGCACAGGGATGTCCTGAGGCAATGGACAATGACACTCTGATGGTTTCCATGTTTCTTTCTGACAGATGGCAGAATGTAGGCAATGATATGCAGGCACATTAGATTCTTCCTCATCTTTCCCATCCCAACATATACCCTCTCCCAGGGGCACCTGCCTGAGATGAAGCAATGCCTAAGTGAGGTTGCCTGGATTAAATACACCATCTTGATCTTACAAAAATTCCAGGTGAATTTAAATATCACAAAGTCTCAACACTATTGTGCCTGAGGGTGATGGAAGATGGTATTTAACAAAACCAAATTTCTAATTTAAAGCATGAGCACTAAGTTTAACTGCTGGGGTCTTATTCTGTATCACTATAAGTTTTTCACCACACTGAACAAGAAGGTAGTGTTAAACACAAGGAAAGATATTTTTGCCTATAGAGAAACTGCTTCCCAGAACAAGCATTCAAATGTAACTCAAAATCAGTAGTAAAGAGCATGTCCAAAAATAGCTGCCTGTTTTTGAACCTCTGTGCTCTGCAGATAGGAGGCTGACAGGCCAAGTGACCCTTGCATAGGTATGATAGTGTCTGAAATGCATGGGCACCACATGAACTCTAGCAGCCTTGAATCAGTACTGCATGAATATCCATCACTTCCTAAAATCCTGAAATCTTCTGAGAGCTTTGCCCTCAATTTCAACAGAAGCAGGATCATGCTTTCTGAGGGCACAGGAGAGCTGCTCTGCTCCTCCCTTACAAAGTAAGAGCATTCATACGGAGAGCCCTCTCACTCCTATTCACTGCCACTGCCCTAAACCCCAGGGAAGTTGTTTCTGGGTTAGTGTCTTGTGCAGTTATTCCAAAGTCCTGGTCAGGAGTACAGAGGGGACAGACTCAAGACTTTCCAAGGTTTTCAGATTCTCCTCCTTTTGAAAGGAAATGTAAAATCTGTAGGGTTTTTACCCCCTCAGCCTGACTTTCTGCTGCGTATTGATGGGTGCTCCCCTGGCATGTGAGCATCTATAAATCATGAACATCTTTTACTTTTGTATACAAAAATAAATGGCAGGTGAAAAAGAGTGTTGCTGTTTGCCTGACCCAAAGGGAGGTTTGCAGGAAGAGCTAACACTGCTTACATTTTCATGCCAGAAGAATTAATGTCAGAAATTAGTTTTCTTCAAAGCTAACCACACGCAAAAGCAGGGCTGATTTGGCTGACTGGAAACAACAGGTATAAATAACCTTCGGTGCCCTACAAAGGAAGAGCCTGGAAAGTCTCCTTGGGTCATTTTCTGCACGTCAGCCTATGAGCTGTTTATGCCACAGGAGCCGACAGAAGCAGGGACAGATTACACTGAGAAGGAGGTAAACAAGTTGCTTACAACTCAGCAGGCTGCAGTGTATCTTCCTTACATCGGCTGAAAGGCAATGAGAGCACTGGACACTGGGCTGCTGACTGGAAAGGATCCCTGGAGCTGCCAAGCTCTGGCTCCAGAAATGTCTGCGGGGCTTCAATAACAGGAAATCACGTGTGCTGTCATTATCAGCTGCTGAGTGAGACAGATGCACCCAGATCAATATCAGTATCCGATATCAAAGAGCTATTGTGATGCTTTTTGAACTCAGGAGAACAACACAAGTATTTTAAATTATTAGGGCTGGCAAAATTCTCCTTTCTTTTTTCTGTTTTGTTTTTGTTTTTCCTTTTTGAGGCAGTGGATTCATCACCGTTGGGGGAACTGAAAGTCTTCTCTCCCAAAGTAACTTTCATCATTATTGATCTGATTAAACTCTGGTTGTTTCAGGTTGTAGTGGGAAAATGTTGCAAATCAGAAATCTCCCCGATCTCCTGCAATAGGAAAGGGTATCTATTCATTCAACCTGAGAATTGGTATTTCCTTCAGCACCGCTGAAACTTGGAGTAGGTTTCCCTTATTATGCCACATTTTATGCTAAAAACACAATCTGGAAACAAAGAAAAATATCTCCAAGGCTCTTGTTCCAAGCAGGATTGTGGAAGTGGAGAGGCTGTGCACATGAAGCAACTTCCCTGTACTGACATTAGGCGGGGGGGGTCTCGGTCACACTTATCATTACAGGACACTGCTGATGTCTGCAGTGGGCTTTCTGTTTCTTGTCATTTGTGTTGTCAACTAAAATTACTTGCTTGTAAACAAGCAAGACATTTTACCTTTGTGCAAGTTATGCACTAAGAGATGAACTCTGTTTCGTGTGGAAACCTCTCTCTCCTGACATTTCAGCTTCTTTTTTTTAAAACAGTTGGTAGGTTAGGATGTTTTTGGCAGATTTTTGTCTTTTGTGCGTTTAAAACCACTGCAAGCTGTTGTAGTAGGTTTCAGACCAAAGCAGAAGCCAGGAGATTATTTCATAGTCCAAACAGAGATACTTTGGCCCCTCTGATTTCAGATAGAGAAGAATCTGCGACACATGAGAAATGCAGGGAGGTGACTCATGCACTTCTTTCCATTGCTTCAGCTGGGTGACTGTTGTGCTATTGGTACTTCAGAAAAGAGCCAAGAGCTAAAACAGGTATTTGCCTTCTGCCAGTGGCTCATCTGTTTGCTTTACACACTTTAGCTTGTAACTGCATTGCTGCATGTTTGCGTGTGTGTGTAAATTGCTCACATTATCTTCAAGATCCTGATGAAAGCAGTGTACAGGGATGAGATGATGCAGTCTGCATGATAACCCATGCAAACACTTCTTTTAGGTGTTAAGTCAGGAGATTAGCAGATGTAATACAGGAAAAGTCCAGTCGTGATTTTACTCTGGATGGTGAGTGGCACTGGATCCAGGAAGGTTTGCAGGTTTCACTCCTTTTGCCTTTGTACCAGCAAACAGTGCACAAAGGACTGTCTCCTTTCAAAGCTGGGAAGAGACTTGGGGTGGTGGCATGGTCTGAAGCACAAGCCACTGGCTATTCTCGTCAAAGCTGATGCACTCACTCCTCGGCTACTTTCTACTTTAACTTTACTTTGGCAATCACCCCGACTCACTTGCCTTTATAACACTCTTGCCTACCTCTCCAATGCCACTTTGACCAGTAACTGGATCGGAGGGGCGGGGAAGGACCTGGAGGCTGCTATTTCCTTGCTGGCAGAGAAGTCTTCTGCAAGGAAAGAGTTAAAAGGAACATTTTCCAGCGCTTCCCTACATTGTGTGGTCCCTCTCCCGGAGCCTCCTGGGGCCCCGACAGAGATCAACTCTAGGGTATGAAAACACAGACTAGTCCTTAATGCGATTCCTCACATCCCCCGGGGTGGGGTGGAGGGCGGAATATCCTTACACGTTGTGGAATTAACAACCAGGGGAAATGATGAATGGGAGCAGAGTAGCAAGGCAGCGTAACCCAGCGGCAGCAGCAAACCCGGAGTAAAACCAGCACCCACTGGGGCTCTGAACCGCCCATCGCTCCTTGCATAGGAAACTCACTGCACAGAGCTAGAGCTGTTGACTCTTCCCAAATCCCTCCTTCCCGCCTTGCTCCAAGGCCGGGCTTCGAGGGCTCCCTCAAGTTTTTGGAATGCACCCGGCTATTTTTACGACTGTCTGGGTTCCTCTGGCAGATGCCCTGCTAATGCTATTACCCGGCCAAGGAGAAAAGAAGAGGAGCTGCAAAAATAACCACACATCACCCAAATACATGGAAAAGGCATTCTAGGTCATGCAAGCTGTGCCTTGGTTGCACCCTTGCAGAATTAAGCTGAGTATTTCTGTAGACCAGCTTTGTATTGATGTTTAGGCTCCCTGTTGGTGGATAGTTCTTTTTGGTGTTTTCCTCCCCTTGTTTTTCCTCATGTGAAACCTTGACCGAAGTCATAATATGAACTGACACAACTTCAGTAGTAACTGTTTACTCCAGGTAACACTGAAGCCATTTTTCCTTTATTCCTTGTCTAACTGCTTTTATGAACTAAAACCTTACTCTCAGCAATCTAGGACTGTTTTACAAGGTCACTTGCACAAAATGTAATAAAGTAAGCTTATTTTTTCTGAGAATAAGATTTTATTTGAATTTCTCTTTTCTCCTCTTTTTATTTGCACTGATGTCTGGTGCACCTCGGCGGGGTTCAACAGTGAAAGCCACACAAGTTCTGACTGCCCTCTCCTAGCATTTGGTTCAGACTGTTAACTTGTGCTTCGGTCACTGAAGCAGATATTCTAGGGCTTCTGTGACCTTCTTTAAATGTTGTAATAGCTGATGGTCATCAAGTGACTATCATTCCAGGGGTGCTTAGACAGGTATTTCCAGAACAATCTTCAGCATGTATCTTGCACTGCTGATCATGTAATATCTTAACTCTTCATCTGGGATATCGGCAACCAGAAAGAAGCCAGCCAGTCTCCCCAAGGTAGAGCCCTTTCTGTGGTGAAAGAAAATTGGAGAGACAGATAGAGAACAACAGCTGAAATCCTGTGGTTGACGAGATTCCCTGCACCTCATCTAAGACAATTTCATAGCTGCAGTTATACCTGTTATCCCAGATCTGAGAGTGTTTCCATGGTTCTGAGCTAGGACATATCTTAACTCCTAATTCTGCACCAATGCCAGATCTGCACACCAGTTCTCTCCAGTTTACTCCTGCATGCCCATGGAAATGGAACATTGTGAGTGAGGGCTGGCCAGGAATGGTCACATATTCCTGATGGCACTCATCCACCCCCACAGAACACGGGAGTGCTATATCTCTAGGCACAGCACTTACAATTCTTTCCTTCTGTATCTTCTGATCCAGTGGAGAGGCTAAGAGATTAGCTTAAATAATTGGCTCTTTAGAGCTGTTAGATTTCAAGCAGGAACAGAGAAACACTGCTTACAGACTCAGAAGTAGGTAGGAGGTAGTTTCAAGAAGCTGCTTCTTATCAACATTCAGCTGTTGGTTTCTGCCTGCCAGCTGAGACAGTGCCTGACTGTGTCCTAAATTTGATGTGCTAAGATTGGGTCAAACATTTAATCCAAATGTGCAAGAGCTGTCAAGTGAAAAGTCCACAAAACTTTTTTGAACGTGATGTTAAAACCAGTATCATCAGCAGGTGTCTAACCAGATTTGCAAATGAGATAACCATGTTGGGGATATTTTGCTAGGGAGGTAGAATAGGAATTAAACATCTTTACAGCTAGGTGAGGAACAACAGCCAACAGACTCAATTCAAATGATACTTCATAGTGTAAGCCCTGTGGAGTACCAAAAGGAAGGAAGCAACAACCTTTCCAATTATTACAAAAGAGAACCAGCAGAATAAAGCATGGGTGTCCACAAGCCAAGGAGGCTATGATGAAGCAACTACTGAAAGCAGTAAGGAGTTTGAATATGCAGATGATTACTTCTTGAGACACACAGATATATCATTGAGAGCACTGGTGCAGGTAGAAGACAGAACCCAGGGTGGCCTGAGAAGCAGGAAAAACAGGAAAGGGAGACAAGAACAACAGCAAGAAGTTAAGACACCAGAGCATGCAGAGCACCAAAAGAGTTAGGAGTTGAAGAGGTGGAAAAGAGAGACGGGTGGTCTATGCTGAAAGGTGGTGCTGAGGTTTTCTCATACACTTTTAGTGGATCAGCATTTGGTAGAAAACTGAATATATATATTTTAGTTTTTGTTACAGATTTCACTTTCACTTAGAAAAGGAAAGAATGTTACGGATAAATGAATTTGTGCCTTTTACAGCCATTTTGTCTGTTTAAAGTGTGACTGTAACACTTTACATTTCTGTTTGTAGTAGCACTCGGGTGCCTCACAGGGCCCTCCTAAGTAGCTACGATGTAATGGGTCTTTACAGGCATCTGCTCAAACTGTATCCAATTGAAAACAAATCTGAAGACAAACTGCTTGCAGGTTCAGTTGGATGATAGGCACGAGTTCTACTTTCACAAAAGGCTTATCCCTGTTCTCAGTCCTGCTTATGGCTCTCTGGTCAGGAAAACTCTATCATGTAACTTTTAAGTCAATAGCCTTTTACATTTATCTAACGTTGTCATCTGCACATTAGAACCGCATCAAGTCATTAAAAAAGCAAGAAAAAACAGCTCAGAAACTCAAAACGTGGTAACATAACTCATTATGGAATGTTGCCAAATGTTTTGGGGAGTTAAGTGTATCACATTTCGTTGGTTTTGGGGATAAATCTTGATTTCTGCTAACAGCAGACTTTTTAGTGTCTTTTCAGTAAACACAAAGCAAATACAAAATCTATGTTGATAATGACACCTTCCATGTCAAGAGATCTGGAGAAATGCTTACCACCCTCCTTTGCTTAAGAGCAACTCAGCACAAGCACTGTTAGCATCGATGTAGAATGGTGCAAGGTGAGGAGATGTAATGATTCTGTCATAATGGTGTTATGGTAGAAGTTTTGGCATCAGGTAGAGCACTCACTTGTAAGTGTGCTACAGCAAACCTTTACACTTTTACCTCCCTGTGGTTTGTGAGATTAAATGCTGCTGGCAGTGCAGCAGCAGCAGCGGAGCACAAAAATGTTAGAATTTGGGCTCGTAAAATTTATAGGGACCAACTGGTTTTGCAGATGTACTTTCTAACACTTGTGTGCCCCCAGTTGCTGGAGCAGATACAAGTGTGTGCCGGGGGCTGGAATGTTGCTCGGGGTCTAGGGAGCTGGTGCCCTCTGGGTTGCTGCTAGGGGCCTGCCTTCATAGGCTCTGGCTGTACAACCGACCCTTATATGGTATCAGGTTTGTCACTCTGAAATGTAGGTATCTCTAAACACTGCACTTTCTTAAAAGGTTAGTCAGGAAAACATGTGCACACTTAGAAAATGTTGGCATTTAAAATAGAAGCCCGGTACAAGGTCTTTAGATAATGTATCACAGAATGACAAGTCAGACACTTTAAATTGTCAGACATAATCTCCAGCTCTGTATTTACTACCCATCTGCTCAGAGGGTTGTACTTGCAACCAGATTTACTGGGGGAGAGGAGCAAGGAAGAACAGGAGTGGGAGAGGTGTTGGAAGGAAACAGGAGAGAGACCCTCCTGTGACTGCCAGGTCTGCAACAACCCTTGTTACTGTGCAGAGCTCCTTTCCCCTCTGTGGAAGACTCTGGGTGTGACTTCTTTTGAAAACTGCAAGACAGAACTTTAAAGATGAGATACTGTATGGTCCCTAGTTAATCACCCTAAATTTTTAAAAGTTCTCAGAAGCAGAGGTAAGTAGAGGGATACAATAATTGACGTTATCTCAATTTGTAATGATGATTGCTATTAAGCACAATGCTAATTGATCATTGATATCATAATATTTGGTGACAGTATTTAATGATTTACTGGGCGGGAACTTTGTTTCTATTTCTGCTACACTTCCCTACCCATCACAGAATGCGCAAATCACTCACTGATTCTTCCTTTTGAAGACAGTTCATGTCTGTTACAAATATATCATTATAAAATACATTACTGTGCATTCTTAGAGCTGACCACATGATTTTACTCCATCTGTCAGTGCAAATAAGCTGCACAGCTCTGATAGTCCTTAGCTATCAGAATGAAATATTTTTTCCTAGGTACTCCTTCCTTGCTGAGTTACATCTTACTTTTTCTGATAAGCCACCTATCAAAAGTCATATAGCAAAGGAATGAAGAAGACAGAAGTGTATTCATTTTAGATGCTTCTCCACGGAGGACACCAGCTATAACATACTAATTATAATAGATCTGCATGAGAAAGAGCTACTTTAAGATCTGGTGCAACCAAGCCTCCATGTGGAATATAGCTGTGAAAACATGGATCTAAGCCCCGCTGTGTGGAATGCTTTGACACTTGAACCTCCGTATGCTACAGATTCAGTTTGGGGGCAGGAGGAGGAATATGCTATCTATTTACATTCTAAATAGATGCTGAACTACTGAGGAGCTGATCATAATGACTCCTTTAGCAATCAGGCAGACAATTTCGAGGAAAAATCCATCCTAATTGCAGCCTGCTCTGACCCATCCCTCTCAGTGTTCGTAATGGCCAGGAGGCAGAGTGGGGCATGGCTGTGTCCTGGCCCCCCATGCTCAGAGCCCTCCCTCTGTGTAAACACCAGGGGTCGGAATGCCACAGGAATTTGGGGTCGAGAGCCAGCCTCTGAGGGGAGTGGGAAGAAGCAGCTGCTTTGTGGGACAGGCTGTCATCCAGAGCTTACTTAGCTCATTTGAAGTCAGGAAACCTTCTAAGGCTGCCGAGAGGCTCCCTGGGAAGTGCACAAGGCTCCTGCTCTGTACTGAGAGTAGCTATGGATGCCACATGCTCACAAATGATACGATGCCAACATATCTCACCCTTGCCATCATGTGGGGAAAAGCAAACTCAAAACACATATGGCCTCTGTTCCTCCTTTGGAACACAGCAAGTCAGAGACAGAAGCAGCATGTGCTGCTAAACTCATGGTAATTTAATATTTTTAAATCAATCTTAAAACTATTGTAAGTGCATGGTGGTAACTCAAGTCCTGTTCCTTGAGTTACAACATACTTTGGTGCAAGAACCCTATATTTTACACATTCATGGCCAAGCCAGCTGTCAGGATTGTATTAGTTTCTAGTGATCATACTTGGTACATAGCACTATAGTACACCTGCAGCTCCCAGCTGTGTGCCATGCTCATCTCTATGCTGGTATTCATCAATACATAAGAGGTGAAAATAACTTTCTAGCTGAGTGCCCATGAGGAGAAGTCAGAAAGCTGCTCCATAAATCAAATTAATACTTTCACCTTCTTAGCAGATTTAACTCATTTTAAGATATCCTCTACTGCAGAGAGACTTCCTTAAATTGATCAGCTGGAACATCGCATTCCTTTGAGATGAGAACAACTGTCTCGTTGTTCCTTCACTACCAGTCTGTCATTTTGTGAAAATACCCTCTTAATTCTGAGTCTACTGGAGCTCTACCACATAATGTTTGTCACAGCTTCAAACTAAAGGTATGCACCTGCAAATTCTATCTAAATTTTCTACTGAAAATACAAGGAGCCTATGTGAGACACACATTAACCCAGGAGAAATAAATTTGCCTAAATTGCACTGAAATGTCACTCTTTTGTTATCAAGAGTATTTTATGCTTGAAAATAGACCCAGTTGTAAGGTCTCCCTAAGCACACCAAATAGCTCTTTAAATAGCCACTGATCTTCATATCATTAGTTCCCCATTTCAAAACCGAAATGCCCTTTAATTATCCAGATGTAGGAGGGTATAAGATAATACTAAATTTTGCTTAAGTACAGACTATTGCCAAAAAGGAAGCCAAAATACATAATTATGTTGGCATTAGCATTCCATAGCTGTGTGATATCAAACTGCACAATGGCTGGAACATTCCGTGAAGGGCAATGCTGTCTGGGTAATGTAGCAGAAACACTTATCTAATAGCATGCCCTCCTGTGCCCTCTGTCAGGGCTCCAGCACATTAGTCCTATTATCAGCCTGCAAATACTGGAGGCTTCCACATTGTGGCTTCTGCCAAAAGAAACAGTCCTCCCTGTGACAGGAGCAATTGTCTGCGCACATAAATGAAACGGAAGAGTAATTAGATTAGAGTGTTTCCGACTGACCCCCATGCAATAAAATATTTGGACTTGCTAATTTACACGAATAAACATCTCACTACTCTTACAGCGTTTGATTTAGTTTGCAGGTCAGGTGTTTTCCATAATACATCCTGACAGACAGTCTCACTCAAGTAAAGAAGAAATGTTGAGATGACTGCTCATAAAATTATACCTAAAAGCAATATTTGACTTTTCCTTCCCCTACATTATGTGCTTTTTCACATGGGGTTAGTATTTCATAGATTCACTGTTTATTTATTTTGAGAATTTGAACTGAACAAGGAAAAAAATTAGAAACAATGCAGTCCAACCACCATCAACAAAAATATCTATCAAAAAGTTATTTAATGCATTTAACTCCTTCATTAGAAATGTACCACAATAGTCTGTCACTATCTGACAGGCACATTTGAAACAATTTCATTCAGTACAATCACAGAACATAACAGATTGGAAGAGACCTGGAAAGGTCATGTAGTCCAATTGTCCTGTCACAGCAGGATCATCAGATCAAGTTGCGCAGGAACATATCCAAGTAGGACTTAAACACCTCCAGAGAAGGAGACTCCACAAACCCCCTGGGCAGCCTGTTCCATTTCTCCATCACCTTCGCCATGAAGAAGTTCCTTCTTATATTTATGTGGAAAATCCTATATCACAGCTCACACCCATTGCCCTTTGTCCTATAACTAGATGTCACTGAGAAGAACCTGGTTCCATCCTCCTGACACCCACCACTCACACATTTATAGACATTAATCAGGTGACCCCTCAGTCTCTTCTTCTCCAAGCTAAAGAGACCTGGCTCCCTCAGCCGTTCCTCATAAGGGAAGCGTTTCACTTCCTTCATTATCTTTGTGGCTCTACGTTGGACTCCCTCCAGCAGCTCCATATCTGTCTTGAAGTGAGTGGCCCAGAACTGGACACAATACTCCAGATGTGGTCTCATCATTCAGAGTAGAGGGGGAGAAGAACCTCTCTTGATCGGCTAACCAACACCCTTTCTGATTCACCCCTGGCTGCTGTTGGCCTTCTTGGCCACAAGAGCACATTGCTGGCTCATAGTCATCTTGCTGTCCACCAGGATCCAGAAGTCCCTCTCTCCTACACTACTCTCCAACAGCTCAGTCCCCAACCTATACTGGTACCTGGGGTTGTTCTTGCCCACATACAAAACTCTACACTTACCCTTGTTATATTTCATTAAATTTCTCTCTGCCCAGCTCTCCAGCCTGTCCAGATCCTCCTGAATGACTGCACAGTCTGCTGGAGTGTTGGCCACACCTCTCAGCTTTGTGTCATCACCAAACTTGCTGACAGTTCACCCTAATCCCTCATCCAAGTCATTAATGAACAGATTGAATAGGACTGGTCCCAGTTCCGACCCTTGGGGGAGTCCACTAGATACATGACTCCAACTAGACTCAGTCCCATTGACCACTACTCTCTGGCTTCTATCCTGCAGCCAGTTCACAATCCACCTCACTACCTGATCATCTAGACCGCACTGTCTCAGTTTGGTTGTGAGGATGCTGTGGGAGACTGTGTCCTTACTGAAGTCAAGATAAATCACATCCACCGCTCTGCCATCATCTGTCCACCTGGTTATGCCCTCGTAAAAGGCTATCAGGTTGGTCAAGCATGACTTTCCCTTTGTAAAGCCGTGCTGACTGTCCCTAATGACCCTCCTGTCCTTGATGTGCCTAGAGACAGGGTCTAGGATAAATTGTTCCTTCACCTTTCCTGGGATGGAGGTGAGGCTGACCAGTCTATAGTTACTTGAGTCCTCCTTCTTACCCTTTTTGAAGATTGGACGGACATTTGCTATCCTCCAGTCCCTAGGCACCTCTCCTGATTCTCATGACTTAACAAAGATTATGGAGAGTGGCTTAGCAATGACTTCTGCCATCTCCCTTCAGGGCCCATGGATTTGTGTACATCCAGTTTGCTCAAACGCTCCCTAATCCAGTCCTCGTCAACCAACACATACTCCTCTCTGGGGCCTCAGCAGTCTGGGGCTTGATATCAGGACAAATCCCAGAAGTATAGACAGAGGCAAAGAAGGTGTTCAGTATCTCTGCTTTCTCTGTATCCTCTGCCTTCAGGGTACCCACCTCATTCAGCAGGGGGCCTATTTTGCCTCTAGTTTTAGTTTTATCTGCTACATATTTGAAGAAGCCCTTTTTGTTGCCCTTAACCTCTCTTGCAAGGTTTAATTCCAAGGAGGCCTTGGCTTTCCTAGTTGGGTCCTTACTCTCTCATCAGAGAGTTTTAGTCACCCCAAGTGGCCATCCCCTCCTCCCATCACCTACAGACTTTCTTCTTCCTCTTCAGTTTGCCCAGCAGTTCCCTGTTTAACTATGCAGGTCTTCTGGCTTCTTTTCTTGACTTTCTTCTTGTTGGAATGCTCTTGTGTTGTGCTTCAAAGAAGTGGTCTTTGAATGTTAACCAGCTATCTTGGGCCCCTTTACCTGTCAGTACCCTATCCCGTGGGATTTCCCCTAGCAATTGTTTGAAAAGGCCAACCCTACTGAATTCCAAGGTTGTGATTCTGCTGGGTATTCTGTTCCCGCTACATGAGATCCTGAATTCTACCATCTCATGATCACTGCAGCCAAGGCTGCCCTAAAGCTTCACTGCTTCAACCAGACCCTCCTTGTTGATAAGTACAAGATCCAGCAGTGCTCCTGTCCTCCATTTTCATCAGGAATGGCTCCTCTACCATTTTCAGGTGCTGGAACAAGTTCAAATAAGGGCAACCAAGTTGGTGAAGGGGCTGGAGGACATGCCCTATGAGGAGAGGCTGAGGGAGCTGGGGTCGTTTAGTCTGGAAATGAGACTGAGAGGGGACCTTATTGCCCTCTACAACTACCTAAAAGGAGGTTGTAGCAAGGCTGGTGTTGGTCTCTTCTCTCAAACTGATGATGATAAGACAAGGGGAAATGGCCTCAAGTTGAGACAGGGAAGGTGTAGATTGGATGTTAGAAAGAAATTCTTTACTGAGAGGGTGGTTAGGTGCTGGAATGGATTGCCCAGGGAGGTGGTGATGTCACCATCCCTGGAGGTATTTAAGTATCAGGTGAATGCGGCGCTTGGGGATATGGTCTAGCGGTTAGGCACTGGGAGAAAAGGTTGGACTCAATGACCCTGGAGGTCCTTTCCAGCCATGATGATTCTACGATTCTATGATTCATCAGGAAATTGTCACTAATGCACTAGAGGTTCCTCCAGTGCACTGTGGATGACTGGCTGAGTACAAGTTCTAGCAAATGTTAGGGTAGTTAAAATTCCTTATGAGAGCCAGAGCCTGTAGCTGTGAGGCTGCTGCCAGCTACCTATAGAAGACCTCATCAACTTCCTTGTCCTGATCGGGTGGTCTGTAATGGACACCCAAAACAGTGTCACCCATGCCAGCCCGCCCCTTAATACGCACCCACAAACTCTTAACTCTCTCTTCATCCTCCCCAGACAAAACTCAATATATTCCATTTGCTCTCTCATGTAAAGAGCAACTCCACCACTCTGCCTTGCTGACCTGTCCCTCCTGAAAAGGACATAGCCGTCCATGACCACATTCTAGTCATGCGAGCTGTCCCACCAGGTCTCTAATTGCCACCAGAACATAATCACCTGACTGGACAGAGATTTCTAACTCCTCCTGCATGTACCCTGTTGCGTGCATTGGTGTACAGGCATTTCAGGTACTGAGCTGAGCAGTTTGATTTCACCCAGAATGGTTGGAGGCCATCTGGTTTCTGTTAAGACCAGAGCTCTGTCCCACTGGTGCACACACATCAACTATATCAGCCGCTTCGAATCTAGTTTAAAGCCCTCTGAATGAGCCCTGCCAGTTCCTGCCTCAGAACCCTTTTTCGCTTCTGAGATAAACCTCTCCCATGTGTGCCTGTTAGGTCTGGTGCCTTACAGAACAAATCATTATCAAAGAACCCAAAGCCCTGCCTGTAACACCAGTCTCATAGCCAGGCATTTATGGACCAAGTCCTTCTATTCCAGCCCATGTCCTCACCTGAAAATAATGAAGAGAATATAATTTGTGCCCCAGACTCTTTTATCAAACAACAAAAGGGAACCAGACTTTTAAATGGGATCTAAGCTGCATAAAAATCCAAGAAAACAAGTACACATCCCACCCTCCCAAATTAAAATAAATGTCTAACTTTAATTATTTTTAGTACAACAAATGCCAGAATGCACTTTTCAGGAATAAATCAATCCATTTATTGATGAGAATTCTCATCAACATTGCAGAGTAAAAGCCATCTGTTCATTGGAGACCATGCAGTAGAATTCATATTAGCCTGTATAAACAATCTATGTACTATTAAGCCCATTGTGTTAAGAATAAAGCAGTCAGTGATCCAAGAAGGTAAGAACTAAGGAAGGCAAGTTTTTATATGGTTTAGATTTTGTGTTTGTATAATTTCAAAATATTTTCCTGAAGCCTAAAATAATATCAATGCCTTCATTCTTTTGGATTAATTTAAATGACTCTTAAAAATTTGAGGATATTATAAGTGAGGAAAATGGAAAAAAAATCCGACTTTTAAACCTTTTTTTTTAGATAAAATGTTGCTTTTTGTGTAAGAGATTTTTGTCCTACAAACTATTCCTGGAACTGCTATCTGGAACTGCACATGGGAAAAATGGATTTTGCTGTGAATTAGACCTGTCAGGTATCGATCTGTTTATTCCTGCAACTTGTCAGAGATCCTAAGGATCACTCCATTTGGGTCAAGAAAGCTTATTGGGATAGTTGATGGGTTTATTATAAAAGAACAGGGAATTCAGTATCTAATTTATTTACAGTGGTGAACTGTCAATTCCTGCATTGCAATTAAAAAAAAAAAAAGTTGTAGGTTGTTTCTGCAATTTTATGTAAAAACAATGCATTTAAAAGTAGTGTAATGACACTGCAAGTTTTTACACACATAGGATCTTGTGACTTTAACAGTTCTTGTTTATGGTTCTGAGCGTTGCCTTGCACACATGTATCATCAAACCTACTCTTAAACTAACTGAGAAACATATTTCTGACTTTTCACTCTAATCTACTTCCATAGTGTGAACAAGCTGTGGGTATTGGAGAACACCCCTCCTTCCATTACACTAAACTTCAATTTTTGAGTCACAGGAAGGAGTAGCAACAAGTCAGCAGAAGCTAATATAACCCAGTGGTCCAGAAAAGAAAAATTCAGTGAATTACAGNATATGTACAACTAGCAGACCAAGGGAGGAGATTCTTCCCCTCTACTATGCTCTTGTGAGACCCTGCCTGAAACACTCTGCACAGATTTGGGGCCTGCAGCACAGAAAAGGCATGGACCTCTTAGAGCAGCTATGAAGGAGAACCACAGAGATAATGAAAATGCTGGAACACCTCTCCTGTGAGGACAGGCTGAGACATTTAGGGTTTTCAGACTGGAGAAGGCTTCAGGGGGACCTTATAGCAACCTTTCAGTGCTTAAAGAGGACCCAAAGGTAAGCTAGAGAGGGACATTTTACAAGGGCATGTAACAATAGGACAAGGGCTAATGGTTTTAAACTGAAACAGGGTAAATCTAGATTACGCCTTAAGAAGAAACTCTTTACTGAGGGTGGCAATGTACTGGAACAGGGTGTTTAGAGAAGTTCTGGTTGCCTGAAATAGTTCAAGGCCAGGTCAGATGAGGTTTTGGGCAACCTTGTCCAGCAGAAGGTGTCCCTGCCCATAACAGGGATGTTGGAACTGGGTGATATTTATTGGTCCTTCCAAATCAAAGCATTCTGTGAATCTGTGATAATAATACTTTGACTTGATAATTAAGACACAGAATAATTCAGCTTTGGCTTGCTGGTTTTGAAAAAAAAGACTGCTCGTCATGAAATGTTTGAGCTTGATAATCACAGAATGGCTTAGGTTGGAAGGGACCTCAAATATCATCTAGTTCTAACCTCCTGCCATGGGCAGGGACACCTCTCTCTAAGCCAGGTTGGTTTAGATGCCAGCTTTGGATTTGTCAGGACAGCATGCTAAAAAGGCACTTGAGTTATATTCCCTTGATAGAATAAAGTGGCAAGTAAAAAACTGGAGATTTGTCAAAGATACTAGATGCAGTAAAAAATTAGTAAAGTCATTTACACTGTGAGAAATTTACTTCTTTGTTCTGCTCCAGAACAGAAAATCCTTTGACAAGTCATTTGATATCAGTTAAGTGTATGAAATATGAACATAAGAACAATTTAAGGTA
>VXBP01003980.1:16875-37027 GCA_013400115.1 Rhinopomastus cyanomelas
CAGCAGAAGGTGTCCCTGCCCATAACAGGGATGTTGGAACTGGGTGATATTTATTGGTCCTTCCAAATCAAAGCATTCTGTGAATCTGTGATAATAATACTTTGACTTGATAATTAAGACACAGAATAATTCAGCTTTGGCTTGCTGGTTTTGAAAAAAAAGACTGCTCGTCATGAAATGTTTGAGCTTGATAATCACAGAATGGCTTAGGTTGGAAGGGACCTCAAATATCATCTAGTTCTAACCTCCTGCCATGGGCAGGGACACCTCTCTCTAAGCCAGGTTGGTTTAGATGCCAGCTTTGGATTTGTCAGGACAGCATGCTAAAAAGGCACTTGAGTTATATTCCCTTGATAGAATAAAGTGGCAAGTAAAAAACTGGAGATTTGTCAAAGATACTAGATGCAGTAAAAAATTAGTAAAGTCATTTACACTGTGAGAAATTTACTTCTTTGTTCTGCTCCAGAACAGAAAATCCTTTGACAAGTCATTTGATATCAGTTAAGTGTATGAAATATGAACATAAGAACAATTTAAGGTATGCCTCACGCCAATGTCGCATGGCATAACATAGTAATGATCATGGTGGTGGAAAACACATCGGTGGGGACTCATAATGGCAATGCAAGATAACCCAAAGAGGTTTGTCTTACAGAAAAGAGTAGAGAGAGTGATGATTTTATCTTCTGAAGAGGAATTGTGCTAACAATAAGGAAAATCTATTTACAAGCAAATATGTAGAATCCTATTATTTATAGACAAATGGGTTTTTTTATTTGCCTACAAATATTTATGCAATCCTTTTAAATTCACCTGGAGAAATGCTTCTACTGGAATAGGGATGGAAATTAATGACAGAAGAAATTATTTCCAAGTAAACAATGGAAAGCTTGGCCTGTTAGCAACTGGACACTGTACAGCTTGGTTGCATTAATCAATGACATAGATATTGTGATGATAAAATGACAAATGTGAATATCAGTGGCTTCTAAAGAAAATTACTACATACCATTTGGGGCAGCTGGTAAAGCAGTGGACTTGCAGCCTCATAATCATGAGTCTGAGTCCCAGTTAAGGATTATTGTGTGCTGAGTTGTATTTCTCAGGGTCGCAGAGACACACAGAAACCAGGGACAGTATTATAGTGAAGAATGATAAGGAACTGTATTAACAGAGAGTAAAGAAAAGGTTTAAAAAACAATTGCAGCTGAGGGCCTCTATCCCCCCCCGCCCTGACTTCAGCTTCTTTTCCCTCTCTTTCTCCTCTCCTGATGCGAATACGTTTGCACTACTCTAGCGCTGCCACCAAGATACTGATCTTTTGAGAGAAATATAAAAGACAGCAGAGAGAAGTCCTTCACCATATGTGTGAGGCAAAACAGAGGTCTCTCAACACAGATGAGAGAAGCCATGGCGTAGTCTGGAAGCTAAAAATTCTTTTGAGTGAGCAGGATTATGAAAGGGATATCTAGCTGGCACATGTTGTATGGAAAGGGGGTGCTTTACACTCTGGTCCTGGATTCCAGTCCCAGTGGAACCACTCAGTGGAAACACCTGGTCAGTATGACAGACTCCAAGCTGTGTGGTATGCTAGACAAGATGGAAGGAAGGGTCACCAACCAGAGGGACCTTGACAGGCCTGAGAACTGGTCCCGTGCAAACTGCATGAGGTTCAACAAGTCCAAATCCAGGATTCTACATCTGGGTTGGAGTAATCCTAAGCACAAATACTTGCTGGGAAGTGAATGGGTTGAAAGTAGTCCTAAGGAAGAGCCCTTGGTAGTGCTAATAAGTGAGAAGCTCAACAGGAGCTTCTGTGAGTGCAGCCCAGAAGGCAAAATGTATCCTGGGCTGTATCAGAAGCAGTCAGCAGGTTAAGGGAGGTGATTCTCCCCATCTACTCTGCTCTTGTGAGACCTCGTCTGGAGTGCAGCAGTCCTCAATATAAGATGGGCATGGAACTGTTGGAGTGAGTCCAGAGGAGGGCCACAGGGATGAACAGAGGACAGGCTGAGGGAATTGGGACTGTTCAGCATGGAGAACGACTGGGTGATCCAAGTTGTGGACGTGGTCTACGTGGACTTCAGCAAAGACTTCGATACAGTCTTGGAAAAGCTGGCAGCCCATGGCTTGAATGGATACACCTTGCACTGGCTTAAAAACTGGTTGGATGACCAGGCACAGAGAAAGATTGTGAATGGTGCCACATCCAGATGGTGTCCAGTGACCAGTGGTGTCCCCTAGGGATCAGCATTGGACCCAGTTCCATTCAACATCTTTATTGATGACCTTGATGAAGGGATTGAGTCTACCCTTAGTAGATTTGCAGAGAACATCAGGTTGGGGGGAAGTGTCAATCAGCTGGAGGGTAGGAGGATGCTGCAGAGAGATCTAGACAGACCGTAACAATGGGCTGAGGCCAATGGGATGAAGTTTAACCAGGCCAAGCTCAGGGTCCTACACTTTGGCCACAATAACCCGCTGCAGCTACAGACTAGAGGATGAGTGGATGGAGAGCAGCCTTGCAGAGAGGGATCTGGGAGTACTGTTTGACAACTGGTTGAACATGAGCCAGCACTGTGCCCAGGTGGCACAAAAGGCCAGTGGCATCCTGGCTTGTTTCAGGAACAGTGTGGCTAGCAGGACTAGGGACAAAATACTGGACACTATCGAGGCCTTCCCTCGAGTACTGGGGGCAACTCTAGACCCCTTGCTTCAAGAAAGTTGTTGAAGTGCTGGAGTGGGCCCACAGGACCAATGAGGGTGATGAAGGGACTGGAGAGAAAGTCTGATGAGAAGAAGATGAAAGAGCTGGGGTTGTTTAACCTGGAGACTCAGGTGAGACCTTATTGCTCTCTATAACTACCTGAAGGGAAATTGCAGACAAGTGAGGGACAGGCAACTAGCAATAGGATGAGAGGGCAGGGCCTGTAAGCTGCACCATGGGAGGTTTAGGTCAGATGTTAGGAAGCACTTCCTCATGGAAAGGATGATCAGGAATGGACTGGAATCACTGGAATGGACTGCTCAGGAGGTGGTGGAGTCCCTATCCCAGGAGGTGTTTAAGAAAAGTCTGAATGTGGCACTTAGAGGTCTAGGTTGTGGTGATGTTAGGTCATGGGCTGGGCCTGATGATCTTAGATATCTTTTCCAGCCTCAATAATTCTGTCATTCTGTATCTGCTTGATCTGCTGGCCACACTCTTCTGAGAAGAGAATGCTCTGTGCGACCTGACAGCAACCTTTCAGTACCTGAAGGGGGCCTACAGGGACCTTCTGTGAGAGACTCAATAGGATAAGGGTGAATAGTTTCAAGTTAATGGAGGTAGGATCTAGATTGTATCTTAGCAAGAAATTCCTCACAATGAGAGTGGTGAGGCACTGGAACAGGTTGCCCAGACAAGCTGTGCATTTCCTCTTCCTCTAGGTGTTTAAGGCCTGAATGGATGGGACCCTAGCCAAGCTGGTCTAGTGGGATATGTCCTTGCCCGTGGCAGTGAGGCTGGAACTGGATGATCTCTAAGGTCCCTTCTAACCTAAGGCATTCTCTGATTTTATAACTCCCTGTCCCAGTGACACACTTAGTGTTTTTCAGCCTCAAAGGCAGCGTGATGTGACAGTAATGAGGGACAATACCTAACGAAGAGGGATGAGCTTCTGACCACAGCTCAGGGGACATTGTGTGCTGAGGTCTTAACTGACCTTTATACTTCTGTGTATCTCTGCCTTCAGGGTGAAATTGTGGCTAGTCCTGCATTACTAAAAGGCATAAAGTTCTGAATTAATCTTGTGTTATTATGGGATGATCAGGGATGCCTAAATTAGGAATTTAGCTACTTGGTACTCCCTCTGTGTGCCTCTCTATGAGCTAAAGACACTGTCATGCTTTCTTCCACAGTCCCCAAAACACAATGTTTTCTCTGTTCTAATAACCTTCCCTAGATTTTATTCTTGCAAAACCTACCTATGCCTATTTAAAATCCTGAAACACACTCATGCCTTCAATATTCATTTTAATTTACCTGCAAAAACAATCCATCCTCTTGTGTCCTCTATTTCACTGGCATTTCCTCTGATCTGTTGTTTTGTCAGGCCTCATGGCTACATTCCGTTGGAGAGTCATTCATAAGCAAGTTGAGGCAGGAATTACATGTGACCAATCATGCAGTGAGACATAAGGATGCTGCTACTGAATGGTAAAGTGAGGAAAAGCACTCTGAGACCCACATTTGCACTGTAACATCCTGCTCAGAAGTTTTATTAAGATAATTATGGATCATCCAATCTGTTCTGTGTGGATGGGCAGACTAAATTACCATAATAGATTTTTTTGCAGTCTGAAAATCCGTTTTTTGACTTAAAAAAAAAAAATGATAAAGATGGCTGTTTTTTGAGATGAGCCCACAAGAAATTAGAAGATGTGAAGAGGAGACTAAAAATAACTCACATTCTTACTACTGAGCTGTACTCCTTTATAATGATATGACTTCTGCAGACCCCAGGAACAAAAAGGTATTTTCAACAAAATGTTATAATGGTCAAATACTTAAAATACACTAAATACAGAGTTTGCAAGATGATGGCTTCTTAAATGCCACTGCCTGCTGCTCTATTACTAAAGGGAATTCTAACACTTTGCTGCACTGTGCTTATTGAGTCTTCTAAATGTAAAATGCTCCTTTTCCTGTCTTCTTTGTGGTTAACTATCTCTGAGGTCATAATGTGATAACACTTTGATTGGTATTGAAAATAAATATTAATACTACTGCATGCAAATAAGGACAGGGAAAAGAATGGTAAAAACCCTGTGTCTATAACATCCATCTCTATAGTCCATTGTCTAACATAATTTCTATTAAATTCATATTGTTGGAACGAGCAAAACCATACTCTTGGCATGAAGCAATAACAGAAGTAATTTTTATTCAAGGACTTGAAATACTTTAGCAAAACAATGAAAAGAGAAAATTACTGTAAGAGACATTTCAGAGGCTCCAGCCTCTGAAAAATAACCTTCTATAAATTGTCACTATTTTTTCCCCAGATAACTGATATTATAATGTGTACTAATCATGGTTGCTAACACATTTTAATAATTCTTAAATTCCTACAGTTCCCTTTCTAAATGATGTATGTGTATGTGCTGGGTTCAAGACCACAAGGAAACAGAAGGAAAAGTATCTATATCTTGATGACATCTCAGAATTTGCCAGAGAATGGTTAGCTTAGGAAAAATGAAAGGGGTTTAATACATCCATAATTATATACATAAAGAAGAAAAAGGTTAAGCATGTTAGTGCATACAGACTAGAAACTCTGTCACAATGCCATCACATATTGTGAGAAAAACACAATAGGAGATTACTACTGTATTGGACTATGAGTTTTTACATTAGAGACCTGGGGAAAGCATGTTGGTCAAGCAGAGAGTGGTACAATCACACTATCTTCTATTCATTCTGAGACATTTGTCAGATATCCTATAAGTCATATGTCATGGTCTGCAGATGCAGAACCATTGACCATTCCAAACTAGAGAACTCTTCAATTCTTCAGCATAGCTTGTCTGGCAAAATGCTGATTGGACAGGCCTGATTCCTCAGAGCGTGAACTGCATCCCTCAACTCAGGAAACATGCCTTTTAAAAAGAACTCATTCTCTTTTCTTACCAAAAGTTTAAGAATTATTGAGTCCTTCTACTTCTTTCAGAACAGACAGTTCAGCTAAGCATGAAGGAATTCTGAGATGCCTCTCCTGAGGCTTCTTCTCTCCCCAATACTGAAGCATCTATAGCTTTTCTCAGCAGCAGAAATGACAAACAGATCCTCTTCCTGCTGATCAGTGGTTCAAAACAGCAGTGGCCACATGGCCGGCCATGGGGTGAGCACACAATGCTGATAACCACATGGCCACCTCAGCAGGGTGCCACCCCTTGACGCAAACATGGCTGAGAAAGAGTTCTCTTCCCTGGGCTTGCTCTCTCTGGCATTCTTTCTCTCTCTTTCTCTCTCTCCCCTCTGCCAGCTTCCATTACAGAGGAAAGGGGAGTATTTTTCAGCTCGCCATGGGTTGCTGGATGCATCTCTGACTCACTCCATGCAGGGAGGAATCAGCACTTGATGTTTTTTGCTACACCTGGACACCTTGTAAGGTGAGTGGGGGAAGGTCTTTCCATTGGCATAGCACAGGAGCTCTGCAGGCTTGCTTGGCTGGCACTGAGGCCTGCTGTTCCAACTTGGAGGCTGGGGCTGGGCTGGGACAGGTTAAGGCTTGCTTCTCAGCCCACCTCCTCTGGGTAGAAGGGGTCCGGGAGGCAGCTGCTGCCTCCAGCAGGGGAGGGAGCTGTGGCTGCAGGTTCTGCCGTGTCCCATCCCTCCCCCTCAACCTGGAATTGTGGAGGGGGAAGACAGAGCCCCATGTCAATGTGCTGGAGGAAAGCTCCTGGAGAAAGAGGGCTAAGCTGATCAGTCAGCCCTCTCTTATAATCGAACCTTTTGCCCACCCCTTCCAGAAGAGGTCACAGAAGAATTGTCTTAAAGCGAAATGCACATTTTTCTCTGTGAAAGCACAACTCTATAAGTTTGAAAATGTTGGTAATTTTCAAGCTGTAACAGTAAGACAGTTTCTAATCTACACAGATTATCAGTTATGCTACTCCAAATTTACAAGTTTTAACTTTTAATGAAAGACCATACTGATTTCTTATCTCAAGCTGGTATTTGATCTTTCAAATACTTCCTGATCCAAAATAATTCAGACTGAGAAGTTTTGACACTTTCTAAATCTTGGAGGTTTGTAAGTTATAACACTACGCAAAATGATCCAATGTGTTTGGAGCCAACCACAGCTATTCAATGGTGCTCAAAATGGAGTGAAAAATATGGCAACCTGAGTTAAAAATACAGGAGAAATTGTTTAAGTTGACTGAACAGTCAACTGATAAAACAATTTAATAGTAGTCACTCCTATATTCTGTTAAATTAATTCTGTTTTCACCACTATGTAACCAAGAATTACAAGCTCTAGGTATAAAAGTAACATTTATCTTTTTGGTCTTACATCCCATCCTCAGATTCCGCAACCTTTAGAAATTTTTGGAATATCTACTCCATTGCATCTACACTGCAATCAGATTCAGAAGATGAGAGCTGATGAAGTGTTTTGCTTTACTGGAGACACTAAACCCCACTGCTTCTTTCGTTAAGCACATTTGAAGTAAGCATGTGTACGTGGCTTGAAGTAGAAATGACAGTTTCAATGACTAATCTGAAGTCCATTTAAAAACATTGCAGTACATTTTATTTGTATGTTTTGTAACGTTCCTGTAAAAGTCTGTATATTAATTTTTAATAACAGTTGCTGATTTATGCCTTATTCATTATTCTGCAGAAAAGATAATGACCGCAGAAATAGTAATAATGACATCTTTTTCCTTGCAAAACCAACGCTGCTTTGCTTGCTACAGAAAAAAAAATGTTGCTCCAAACGTGGATTTTTATATTATAAGGTCTACATGTTCCTACAAAGAGGCACGAATAAAAGTTCAAATTTCTGTTCTATTGACTCTGTCAGTGTTGTTTTAAAGCAGTATTGTTTACTGATGGGTTCATGTTATCACGCACACTCCATTTTCATTACTTATAAATGGTACAGGGCTTGATTCATTATTTATTTATTAAGTTCCAATGTTGGTTTTCAAGTTAGTGAGTATCCAGGTCACTTCTGGAGTGTTGTGCAAAAGGGGAGATTATCAGCTTCATTTAGCTACCTCATTTTCTCTGAAATGCATCAAAGGACCTCTTGATGGGGGGGCATGCATGCTGGCTGGCACTGAAAAGAAACTGTTGATTCCATAAAATTTGTTTCTGTCCTTTTGTATTGAACAAGCCTCTGGTAACTGTGCTGGGGAGAGGGACTACACCTTCCCAGAAGTATGGTAGGTCTACTCCAGGTGGGCATCTTTGGATGGCTCTGAGTCTACTTCAGCCTGTGGTGTGAAGAGAGCCAAGGGAGTGAGCAGATGCAGAGAATCCTTATTCTGACCACATCCAGCATGACCACGGCTCCCATGTCTCAACCTAAACATAAGGAAAGAAATTTTTATTGTGAGAGTAACAGAGCTTTAGAACAGGCTGACCAGAGAGGTTGTAGACTCTCCTCCCCTGGAGATACTCAGAACAACCCATATCATAGGATCATAGGATCATAGGATGTGTGGGTTCTTGTGTGGTCTTCTCTAGGTGATCCTGCTGTAGCCAGGGTTTTGGACTAGATGATCTTCAGAAGTCCCTTCCGATCCCTACTGATCAGTGATTCTGTGATCTATAACAAACTTCGCCTTGCTGCACCACAGAGGGTGGCAACCCCACAATGTGCTTTCTGGGAAGGAAACTGACTAAGACACAGTTTTCACGTCCAGGCTAGTTGCTCTTAGGCAGAGGACACTATAAGCTGGTGCAGCAATCTGAGCATGTCACACTGACAGCTATGGGAATCAGGTTCAGGAGAAGCTTATCATATTGCTGCAAGGATATCCATGCTCCCAAGGGAGTGAGGATTAGGTGGGGAGTGCCAGCTGTCCCCTTGACCTGCACTGCTGCAATCACAGCCTGACATTGTCCTCGTCTTTAGGAAAAGGTTCACAACTTTCTGTTCCCACTACCAGGTGTCATGATGGCAAAACTACACACGCAGGTGTGAAGTCAAAATACGCATTGGAAATGTGTGACATTCAAGTGAAAAAGTCTCCAGGTGTATTTTGAGGCATGAATCTGACAGAAAGGGATTCCTCCTGCCTAGGCAAGAGCTGTCAACTAAACCTAGAGACTCTTCCAGGTGAAAAACAATCACATGGTACCGCTTGTCAGCATTTACTGCATGTCAGAGACCAGTCAGATCCTGCTTGTCCAACATATCAATGTAGAAAAATGTAGAAACATGAACATTTTTTAAAGCAAGGAATAGAACATTTTGAGAAAGCATCATTGCTGATGATACAGTCTTCTAAGCACTTTTTAATTTCCCATAATTCTTATTTCCCTCACTTATCTAATTCTAAAATAAATTGCATCTGTAAGCAAATAAGATTGTTTAGTCATTATTAGTAGGTAAATAAACACTTTCAATTTTGCGGTTGAAAGACATTTTTTTTCCATGATGTTTTTATAAAGGCATTGCAATTCTCAGTCCTGACTTGGAATGATCATCCTGTGTACCTCTTCAGTGAGGCTGGTAGGAAGGGTGCCAGAGGAACTGCTGTTGCCTCATTGTAGCCTTTTCAATGGGAATATTCAGCTCGCTTCAAACTTGCTTCATGTATATGGCAGAATTACTGACCCAAGCTGGATTTGAACCAGCAGCCGTATGATTTAAATAGGAGAGGAAAACTGGTCTCAAAATAACCTCAGCAGTCCACGCCCAGGAAGCAGCAAAAGGATGAATGCTTAGCACTGCAGAAAAATAAATACCCTGTGCTAGGAAACAGGCTATGTCACAAAAACTGAACACTCATGTATCACCTAGTATCTTAAGTTGAATAACATGCCTCTGCTAGTAAGCATAAGGAAGACACTAAGAGGAAACTTTTAATGAACCTTTGCATAGCAGTAAGACCAAAACCACTGAAGTGAGAGGTATATTCCTCCTGTTTTTCATGAGTACTAATTATGGCAACATCAAGGATAACAACTAACTTTTGTTACAGAGAGCAATCAGCTGAAAAGAAATACCAGACCAATAGAGACATGGCCCATATCAGAGTCTCCTCTCTAGTTTACAGGTATCTCTATATATATGTACACATACATGTATTTAGATGTATAGAGGATTGATATATAGAGGATATATACAGATGATACACGGAGGATAAATGAATGCATGTTTGGAAGAGGCTTCTCCCTGTGTGCATATGTTTCGGATCATGTGCGATGTATCACGTTAACAGAATGTGTCATATCTCTCTACCAAGTTTAGCAAGCATTCATTGTGATCTTTAGAGAAATTACAGCTTATGGAATTCCTGCATTGTATTCTTCACGGAAAGTTGGAATCTCCAGCAAAATCTACCTACCAGGTAGGTTACATTCGCACTGTGGAACTGGTCCCATGTTACAGATAGAAAAATAGAGTGGATGAAAACCATGGTAGCTTGTTGCCTGCCTGTTTCCTTGCACTTTATGAAGTCAAAGTGTATTGCTGGACAAGCTACATAGATACTAGGTGTTCAAATAGGAGAAGATATTCTCTGAAAATTTCTCTCAGAAAGGCCTTTGAGAAGATGATTGGCTCTTTGCAGAACATCTGCCTGTGTGAAAATAATTTTGCCCCTACAAGAGGATGCATTCTGCTCATGCAGTCCAGTACACAGATTACAGAGGAAATAATAACTTCAGCCCAAAACACCACCTACCAATCTACTTGTTTAAATCATAGGTAACAAGTAAGGGCTTCTCAGAGCTAATCTTGTGAGCCATAGCATAAATGCAAAGGCCAATAAGATTACTTAGAAATGAAGCATTTTAATAACATCACACAGTCAGGAAGTAAACAGGTTTTGAAAGGCAGCAACTGGCACTGGTTTTATTTTGCAGCTTGGCCTGAATGTCCTAAACTTGATGAATCTTGTAATCAATCTTCTTTGAATTTTGCATGACTCTCTCATTCAGAAGACAAGGAAACATGCCATTTTAAAAACCAGAACATTAAAACACAAATGGCAAGAGGGAAAAAGACTACAGCATAAAACCTAATAGTGAAATCCTCATTGCTGAGCCTCAAAGGTACCTAACAGGGTTCAAGGGCTGAATCTATGAAACAGCTGTACGAGAGATGATAACTCTGATTATGCCCACTAGGAAGCACAGGCTCTCCAGAGAGAAGACAAATCCCATTGGTGTGTTGCTAGACTGTATCTGAGCTTCTCCATTTGTGAGTTTGTTTTTCTCCCCTGGTAAGGACTGCATTGTTCTGTCATTGTTTTAATATGAAGATGTGCCTCTAGAACCGATATCCAAGCTTTAATTCTTCTTAAAGGAATATTTCTTGGGCAAAAAAAAATGCTTTGCAAATCACAGTCACAGAATCACTCTGGTTGGAAAAGACCCCTGGGATCACGGAGTTCAACCATCTGCCCTACCTTACGATTTCACCCCTAAACCAGACCCCTCAACACCTCATCCAAACAATCTTTAAACACATCCAGGGATGGCGACTCAACCACCTCCCTGGGAAGTCCATTCTAGTGCTCGACAACCCTTTCTGTGAAAAAAATTCTTCCTAATACCAAGACTAAACCTACCCTGTTGTAACTTGAACCCATTCCCTCTTGTTCCATCACTAATTGCTTGTGAGAAGAGATCAGCACCAATCTCTCCACAATGTCCTTTCAGATAGTTGTAGAGAGTGATGAGGTCTCCTTTTAGCCTGCTCTTGTTCAATCTAAAGAGCCTCAGCTCTCTTAGTCTTTCCTCATAAGTTTTATTCTCCAGGCCCTTCAACACCTTAGTTACAAAACTGGCCACAATACTTAAGATGTGGCCTCACCACTGCTGAATACAGGGGCATGATAACCTCCCTACTCTTTCTGGCCACACTATTTCCAATACAAGCCAGGATGCCATTGGCCTTCTTGGCCACCATCTTGGCACACTACTGGCTCATATTCGTCTTCCTACCAATTAGAACACTCAGATCCCTCTCTGCCAGACTGCTCTCCAGCCACACCTCCCCAAGCCTGTAGCACTGCAGGGGGTTTTTGTGGCCCAACTTCAAGACCTGGCACTTGGCCTTTTTGAAGCTCCTGCCATTAACATTGGCCCATTGCTCCAATCTATCCAAGTCTCTCTGAAGAGCCTCCCTACCCTCTGGCAGATGAACAGTCCCACCTAACTTGGTGTCATCTGCAAACTTACTAATGATACGCTCTACGTGCTTATCAAGATCATCAATAAAGATGTTAAACAGAGAAGGTCCCAACACCGAGCCCTGAGGCACATCATTTGTGACAGGCCGCCGGCTGAATTTAACTCCATTAACCACCACTCTTTGAGTCTGGCCATTCAACCAGTATTTTATCCAGCAGATTGTGTGCTCGTCCAAGCCATGAGCAGCCAATCTATCAAGGAGAATTCCATGGGAAACAGTGTCAAAGGCATTTCGGAAGTGCAGGTAAACAGTATCTACATCTTTCCCTCATCCAATAGTCGAGTCATCCTGTCGTAGAAGTTTTCTGTACCTGTAGCTTTGTTGTAAAAAGTGTATGTGTCCTACAGATAACCTTCTTCTCTGTGAGAATCTTCAGGCAGGGACTATATGGCATGACATACAATGCTATATGAAAGAAAGTACTTTGACTGATGATTATTTCATAAAAAGTTGGTTTCAAGAGACCTTTCACTGGTTAATTTAGTGTATGATTTAGTCTGCAGAATTCCTGTGGTTGTTTTTGCCTTCCCTCTTGCACAAATTTTCTGCCAATTGTCTCACATTTTCAATTCATCCCTGTGGCCCTATGGCCTGTGTCATCGACCAAGAACTACATTTCATGCAAATTGCATTCAAGGATAAGACACAGGTTTTCTCTCCTACTCCACCTGTTGCTCCATGGGCCAGTGGCCACACTTGAGTGACGCAGTACTTTTGTTGAGAACATTGATAAAGAAATTTGGACCAGAGCCCTGGCAGCTGCAACTGTTTGTCCTGTTGACTTTGGTGTTTTACTATTTCTACGTGAAGGCTACAAGTCTGTCCCCAAGATCAATGCTGTAATTTTAGCACCATAATTTTATAGAAGCTTTTGAGCGTAACTGAAAACTGAAATAAAAGAAGGAAACAGTTTCAGTTTAGAAAACTATAGAAAAAGAAAAAATGCTGGGAAAAAATCAGCCTCAAAAGTCACTTTTTGTTTCTTCCTTCTTACAATTCTAAGGAATCATGTAATCACACATTTTACACCTGTTTTAAGGAAAGCATCCTTCTTTTGAACCGTGTAGAGAGTCTTCTGTGCAAGGGTCCTTTTCCTTCCACTTAGCTGCTTGTCTCCTCTACCACTGGTCTTCATCTCTTTGGAAATGTTGCAAAAACGTTTGTCTAGCTGACACAGACCCATATTAGCATATGTGGCAGTACAAGGCACCAACTACTGACCCTTCTTAAGAGCCTAGGTTGGTGCCAGAGATTATATGCTTACACTGGCCTGCCTGATGACAACAAATGAACTCTCAAGGCTGTTACAGGAAGATCTTCCTATTCTTTCCCTTGATGGAAAGCAGAGGTAAGGCACAGAACCTTGACCAGCATCTTCTCTTGCTCGTCTGATTTTTGTTACTGGTCTAGTATCATCCAGTGGCACCCATTTCCTGGTTTATTGCAAGTTACTCCCCACAAGCCCTGTCTTGGTCAGTGTACTCACCCTTCCTTCTTTCTGTGCTGAAGAACAATTCGCCTCTTGTCATCTCTCAAGTTCAAATCTGCTTGTTTGTGCAGCCCACAGAGAGATGTTTAACTCCAACATATTCACAGTGACTTACAGGGAAAAGAATGAGCAAATGCAAGCTTTAATGGCTTCCCGTCTGTCATGTTAATGGAATGAAGATTTAAGTCTCTGAAATTAAAAAACAAATAGATAAACACAGTGCTATTAACCACTGTTTTGTGACACTTCTCTTAAAGGATAAAAATATCATCAGTCTTTCAACATTTATGTAATCTGTGTTAATGTAAAATGACAATAAAGCTTTCCAAACACAGAACTGCCTCTTGAAGTCCTCCGTTACGGCCAGTCTATGCTGTCAACTATATAATTTATACCATCAGGAAATATCCGGATGAATTATATTTGCTGGAAACATGTTTGGTACTTCTGAAATCACCCATCTTGCAAAGTAAGCAATAATTTGTAGCATACACTGTTCTGTACTGTGGGTCTACCTGTTAAAAGCCGTATTTCGCATTGCAGTTACAGGCCAAGAGAATCAAGCAGCTGAGTCTCTCTGTAAAGTGATCATCTGTCACTGTGATAGGAAACGGGCTATTCTGAAAATAATGTAAATTGGCTGCTTTCTATTTATTAAACTTTAAGTATGGTACAGTTGCTGATAGAACTGCAAGTCCACAGCAAGTTAAGCTGCTGTCTATATTATCATTTGTAATACTTTGGTGCTCTACAAAAACATAAACACGTTGCTTTAATCCTCCCCTAGTAGTGCCAGGTTACTACTAATTGTGCTGCCTTATGCTTTTGGAAAAAAAGCCTCATACATTCTTATGTCAGATTGCTGATGCAGTGAGTTTCACAATATAGAACCTCATCCATTATTTCCTTCCTTTTATAGAAGCTCAAATAAAGAAGGCATTTTAGCTACAAGAGTATAGGCAAACTGGTTGAAATATGTTGATATAAAAATTATGCTGTGGTCTGGTACGTTACTTCCAGATGAATTGAGAACATTTTCTCAAAAATGCCTTCATGCTTCTCCTAGCACTTCTGTTTCTACCGAACACCGATCATGGGCCTGAAATCTTTCTTTTGGGTTATTGTTTCTGAATGTTTTCAATTTTTGACTTTTAAATTTGTCTTAGGATAATCATAGAATCATAGAATCATCAGGGATTGGAAGAGACCTTGAAAGATATCTAGTCCAATCCCCCTGCCACAGCAGGATCACCTAGACCAGGTCGCACAGAACGATGCTGGTGCATTATTTTTATGTTCTGCTTTACAGAATCATAGAACTATTGAGGCTAGAAAAGACATGTGAGGTCATCAAGTCTAGCCTATATATTTTAGTGAAAACTCAAATAAGAAATCAATCATTAAATTAATTTCTGAGATATAATTTAAAACACAAGCAATAAACTTTATGTGTATTTAAAAGTAAAAATGGCAATTCTGAGAAAAATAGAAGCCTACTTACAACATTTGATATGTATTTCCCCTCTCCCCTTTTTTGGGACACACATCTGTGAAAATATACGAGTTAAAAAACATGGTGAACTTGCTACAGTTAGTATAACCTTTGGACTCAATGATCTTAAAATTCTTTCCCAATCTAAATGATTCTGTGATTCTAAAGATGAAGAATATACTGAATATAAACAAGTGTAGGAAACACTTGCAATGATTGAAAAGCACAGGAAATTATATCATTGTATTAGCATTTATATGACATCTGTATAATCAAAGCATTTCCTTAAAAAATAGTTTGCATGTGCACGGTAATCCTGGAAGTCCTATGAGTTTGAAAATCTTATGGGACAACACAAGGAAAACTCAAAACATATGGGGCTGAGAGTTTAAAAATGTAAAGTTTCCTAATTTTCAAGTGTACATAGAACAAGCTTTTCCTGCAAAACTTGCATTTATTTATGAAGTTGGAAGTCAAACAGAAATAGACTCAAATTATAAATGCAAACAGCAACAAAATTTAGGATCACTTTCAGGATCAAGTGGTTACTTACTGAAAAGAAAAAGTAAATGTTATTTGCATGACATTAGAAATTCAGGTGAGTAATGTACAACGTTCACTACTTAGCAATAATTTGGCCTGAATGACAAAGTCAGTATTGGCTGTCTAAGACATGTGCATTTTATATTGTAAAAATATTAATCATCCTGGTCAAAAAACTCATTTGGTAGCAAGCTTTTTTATGCATCTGTTTCTGAATAAGTGTTCTTAATTCTCAGCATATTAAAAGTAATATTTTCCTCCTGACCCGCCTAGTTTTTGCTCGCCATGTGAGCCTGCTTACCGTGTGAGCATGGACCAACTAGGGCAAATTGGGGAGGCCAAATGCAAGACTATGGACTTACCTTGTGGAGAAAACAAACAGTAGAAACAAATATCTGCAAAAGAAAATACAAGCTTTCACAGAATCACGGAATCCTAGAACATTAGGGATTGGAACAGACCTCAAAAGATGATCTAATCCAACCCCCCTGACACAGCAGGATCACCTAGACCAATCACACAGGAACACATCCACAGAACCACAGAATGTTACAGGTTGGAAGGGACCTGGAAAGATCATCTAAGTCCAACCCCCGCTGCTGGAGCAGGGCAAGCCTACAGTACTGTCTCAAGATGTCCTACGTGGGGCTCAAACCCATGACCCCCAGAATTCAGAATTCCATGCTCTACCCACTGAGCCAACTGGCAGGTTTTAAATGTCTCCAGAGAAGGAGACTCCACAACTGCCCTGGGCAGCCCGTTCCACTGCTCTGTCACGCAACACTGTGAACAAGCTGCTTCTTACATTTATGTGGAACCTCCTGTATTCCAGTTTACACTCACTGCCCCTTGTCTATCTTTAGATGTCACCAAGAAGAGCTTGTTCCATCCTCCTGACACCCAAATATTTATAAACATTAATGAGGTCACCCCTACTTTTCTCCAAGCTAAAGACACTCAGATCTCTCAGCCTTTCCTCATAAGGCAGATGTTCCACTCTGTTCATCATCTTTGTGGCTCTGCGCTGGACTCTGTGCAGCAGTTCTGCATCCTTCTTGAACTGAGGGGCCCACAACTGGGCACAATATTTCAGATGCAGTCTCACCAGGGCAAAATAGAGGGGGAGAAGAACCTCTCTTGATCTGCTAAACACCCCCCTTCTCATTCACCCTAGGATGCCATTGGCCTTCTTGGCCACAAGAGCACATTGCTAGCTCATGGTCATCTTCCTGTCCACCAGGACCCCCAGGTCCCCTTCTCCTACACTGCTCTGCAACAGGTATGTCCCCAGCCTATACTGGTACCTGGGGTTGTTCTTGCCCAGATGCAAGACCCTACTTGTTATAGTTCATTCAATTTCTCCCTGTCCAGGTCTCTGGCTTGTCCAGGTTCCACTGATTGGCAACACAGTCTGCTAGTGTGTTGGCCACTCATCCCAGCTTTGTGTCATCAGTAAACCTGTTGACAGTGCTCTCTAATCCCTCATCCAAGTCATTAATGAATACATTGAATAGTACTGGTGCCATTACCGACCCTTGGGGGACTCCACTAGCTACAGGTTTCCAGCTAGATTCTGTCCCATTGACTCTCTGGCTTCATCCTGCAGTCAGCTCATCATCTGCCTCACTACCCAATCATCTACACCACGTTGCCTCAGTTTGGCTCAAAGGATGCTGTGGAAGACCGTGTCAAATGGTTTACTGAAGTCAAGAGAGACCATTGAGATATTTTAGTCAGACAAATTTTTAAGGTATTTCAATTTACAAAATCTAAAATCTATATGTATACATATATCAGAGAGCTTTGTGAGCATTTTCTTTCCACACAAACTTTTTCTGTAAAAGTAGCTCAGTTGTGATTACTATATCTCTATATAGTTCTGTCTGGATTTGCAAGGAGTAGCAGAGACTGTTCATAGTGGAGAACAAGGGGGATGTTATAAAATGATATAAATGTTTAATGGATGAACAAGGCAGGCTTTTTGCAGTGGTACTCAGTGACAAGACCAGATGCAAAACACCAGGCACAAACCCATGAAATACAATAAAAATGCAAGAAAAAAACTTTTATATGAGTGAAACATGGGAACAAGTTGCCCAGAATCAAACATGGGAACAGGTTGCCCAGAGAGGCTTCTCCTTCTGTAGAGATTTTTCAAACCTGGCTGAGCACTGACACTGCTTGGGCTGTGGGGATGTACTAGATGATCTGGAGAAGTCCCTTTCAACTTAAGCACTTATTTCCGTCATTGCATTCTGTCATTATTTCCATCTAGCCATGGGAGCTAATTGATCATGTCTCTGTGAACCCAACTGCAAGTCTGCAACTGCATGAATATCTCGAATTTATCCTCTAATTTTATAGCACTATGTGCTTATGGATTATTGGTTTACTTTTAGATGACCTATTAAAACATATTATACAGAAACAGGATTGCTTCTATTCAATGAATGCTTGGTGACCACTTTAATCTGAAATTTGAATCTTGCATTCCCTTCCATAATGCATCTCTAATAATTAAAATTTAAAAAAAAGAAAATTCCAATAGATTTTTTTACATCACTGTGTGTGAATTAATTGCATTAGTCATACAGAAGAGATTCATATTGTCATAGTAACTAAACCAAGATGCTTTTTTCCCTTTTGTACTGCCACGGTATATTATATAAACATGAGACTTTGTCTTGCTCTTGGAGAGCTACGTCTGTGTGCTGGGACATTTGTTCTACAGTGCACTGTTTAGATGCAACTCCTCATCGCACAAATGCTGTTGTATGAGCTTAGGTCTAAGGAAATGAATGTGCCATAGGAGTACAGGACCCTACTCATCTGTGCAGAATCAACTATGAGTTTAAAGATCCAGGTCATTAGGTCACTGAACCTCATACTAAACTTAAAGCTGGAATTCAGGCACTTTATGGAAGTAATCAAATTATGAACTGCTGCAGCAGATTTATGGCCTAAGGGTTTGAAGAACTGGGACCCTAGAATGGGAGCAGCAAACAAAGCAACAGACTACACTCTGTGCCTTGAGGTTATTTCATATCACCAGTTCTGTGGGGGAACACCTTTGCCACAGAATGATGCACTGATATGGCAGTGCTCTGCAATGTACATTTTTCTTGAATACTTAATCTTTATTCATCTTAAACTTAATTAATTTTTCCAAGTGTTTCTTTATATTTACTTTGTATTTTGTTCAGAAAAACCAACCCAACCCAAAACCTGATTATAAGTCTAGCAAAATATATTATAGATTTTGGTTAAGTGGAAAATCAGTCATTATCCCAGCAAAATCAGAAATTTTCCTGCACAGCTGCTCAAACACTCTGGGGCATTTGCTATGAAATAAAAAGGGGGGAAAGACATTATCAGCATTGTAAAACATTGATTAGAGTTTATTATACAAAACAATTACATTTAATCAATTATCACAGTTAACAAGTGATTTCTCGGGGATTGTTATTACCTAACTGTTATTAAAGATCTGAGTACAGATGGCATATGCAATTCATTGCTTATTATTACTTTTACAAGCACAGATGGCACAGTACAACCAGTAAGACTAGCAGACAGTGATCTTTTCCCTAATACAAGAACAAATAAATGTGCTGAGTGATTGTTTTTTGCTAGCATGCTGCAAAATAGCTAATGGACTCAAGTCTTCAGATAATTTCTCTCAAATACAGTTCCTAAAGATGCACGCAGAAGCCTGTTCAAGTTATTCCCAAATTAGTGTTACAGACACAAAATATTTGCCTTATGATGCTCATTCCAACTTGACTGAAACTACCTTTTGCATAAGAATCAGTTTAACTTGAACTCTGTGAACTCTACTGGCAAAGCTTCTAAGGCATCAACATATCAATAACAGTCATGCAAAGGAAGAAATGTTAGCTCAGGAAAATTTTAAGGCTATTTATTCTAAAATGGATTGGTAGCTCTTCAAAAAAAGGAAAAATAAAAAAAAATACTTGTGTATGAGCCAAAAAAAAATTCCTTTAAACTAGCAGGAAAAAATTATTTCAGCAAAAGATCAAAAGTTTATACAGGAACAAAAACACAGCATGCATGCCATGCTTTCCTACCTTCCTTTCCATTTTTGGGTCCCAAGTGAGCGGGTGAGAGGATAAGTGTGAGATTTTACTGACTGTGTAGTTTGATTAAATGGATCCCTAAAAGCAAGAAAAGTGTGCTGTGATAAGTACAGCTTAATTCTTTTGGCCATGTCTGTCCAGCAGTTATGTCTTGGAGTTACTTTCCTCTCCAAGCTTGAATCTCTAGCAAGCAAGTCAAGCATGTCATTCATGCTCGATTGGAATAATCAAAATATCTAAGAGTTTTGCATTCCTGAGACATAATTATAGTGCTCCTGTATGAGAGCTTTTATAGTCAGCAGTTGCATAGAGATAAAAATGTTTTTCAATCTTCATCTTAGGTCATATTAAAAATGTATTGCTCCCTCTCTTTAAAAGTATCCTGAACACATACCAGAAAAAGCAAACAAGAATGCTGAATGCTATAATTCCATCAATGTTATTGGAATACTTCAGTTTTGAAATAGAACGCAAACTATATCTCATGAAAAGGACAGCAAACGTTGCATCATGCCAACTACAGAAAATACAAAAATATAAAAAAATACAAAGAACCATTTGCTAAAAGAATTTTGCAAAATAATCATAGAATCATAGAATCATTACGGAT
>VXBP01003981.1:0-19953 GCA_013400115.1 Rhinopomastus cyanomelas
ACCCACATGCTCAATGCTTGGCTTCAAGACTGGTGACTCCAGCAGAATTTTGGCTTCTTTGACCATGGATGCCTTCATATGAAACCAGGTCTGCTGGAAGCAGATGGGGTACACCTCTCTCCAAGCTGAGGAAGTGTGGGATGGAGGAGCAGACAGTGAGGTGGGTTAGGAACTGGTGTCCCCCAGGGATCGGTGCTGGAACTGGTCTTGTTCAACAACTTCATCAATGACATTGGTGAGGGCACAGAGTGTCTGCTCAGCAAGTTTGCTGACAACACCAAGCTGGGAGGCTTGGCTGATATATAGCTGAGGGCTGTGCTGCCATCCAGAGAGACCTGGACAGACTGGAGGGCTGGGCACAGAGGAACCAGATGAAGTTCAACAGGGACAAGTGCAGAGTCCTGCATCTGGGGAGGAATAACAAATTCCACCAGTACAGGCTGGGAGGTGATCTACTGGAAAGTCCTGTGGAGAGGGACCTGGCGGTGCTGGTGGACAACAGGTTAACCATGGCACAGTAATGTGCCCTGGTGTCCAAGAAGGCCAATGGGATCCTGGGGTGTATTAGGAACAGTGTGTCCAGCAGATGGAGGGAAGTTCTTCTCCCCCTCGACTCTGCCCTGGTGAGGCCTCATCTTGAGTACTGTGTTCAGTTTTGGGCCTCCCAGTTTAGGAGGGATGGGGATCTACTGGAGAGAGTCCAGCGGAAGGCTACGAGGATGATTAGGGGACAGGAGGGCATGGCTTATGAGGAGAGGCTGAGGGACTTGGGGCTTTTTAGTCTGGAGAAGAGAAGACTTAGAGGGGATTTGATAAATGTTTATGAGTATCTGAAGGCTGGCCAGGAGGGGGGGGACAGGCTCTTTTCACTTGCTCCCTGTGATAGGACAAGGAGCAATGGGTGTAAGTTGCAGCAAAGGAGGTTCCGCCTCAACACAAGGGAGAACTTCTTTACTGTGAGGGTCACAGAGCACTGGAATAGACTCCCCAGGGGGGTCGTGGTGTGTCCTTCTCTGGGGACTTTCAAGGCCCGCCTGGATGCATTCCTCTGTGATCTGTGTTAGATAGTTTTGTCCTGCTCCAGCAGGGGGGTTGGACTCGATGATCTCTTGGGTCCCTTCCAACCCCTAACATCCTATGATCCTATGATCTGTGCTGCAGTAAGTACATTGTGGCTCAGAGTGAACTCTGCCAGATAAGAACAAAAGCTACTGCTGAAGCAGACATTGAAGGCAGGTGTATGAGCAAGTCACAGCTCAAAAAACAGTGAGATGCAGAGAGCTGGGTTTGTACCTGGCCAGCAGAGCTGAGAACAAGATAAACACTGACTGTTGCATTGAATGGAACTGTGACACTCCTGTGAGGAGACCTGCAAGCACCTTGCTGTGTTGACCTTCTTCTACCAACAACCTCTTTATCAGGAATAGGATTTCCGTTGCTAGAGACAAATAATTTCTAATCTTGCAGAAAACATTTTTTTTTCCTCTCATTACCTCTGAACATCTATTTCCCAGTGGTTTGGAAAGGCTTTGTAAATAATACCCTAGCATTTTATTTCTCCTCAAACATTGCTTTTTCCCTGCAAAGACAAATTTCAAAGCAGGGCCTGATGTTTCTTCTCAGATTTATTTTATTTATTTACTTTTCCTGCTCAACAAAATACTATTTAAAACATTGTTAGGGAAAGAAGTGGTTAGGATCTATTTTCAGAACTTGTGATATGAAAAGAGTGTTGTGTGTAGGAAAGAGAGATAGATCTTTTTTTCACCTGTAATGTGGTGGAGACAGGGGCAGTAACTTGTTCCCTGTTTCTGTGCCTCAGAATTGCAGTAGTGGTCTCTGTGGTGGTGAGTAATGAGCCGTCTTAAAACTGACACTGATTATGCCACACACCACAATTCTTTCAGTAAAAAGTCGAGAGAGAGGAGAGATGCGTCCTGGTTTTAGAGTTAAAGACAGAACCTCCACAGGGCAGATTCTTTTTAATAGGAGATGATTAGAATAAGAGACATTAGGTGACTGGAATAAAATGCTATAACTTTAATGAGGGAAAGTGAGAGAGACAATGAGAGAAGAAAGAACTAATGTACAAAAAGACTACAATCAGGTCTGCAGTCTGAAGAGCTGCTGCCAGCAGGAAAATGCCAGGAGCAGGGGGGAATGACTCCAGAGTGACTGGGACCAGTGAGAAGATTGCAGTCCCAGAGCAAAGCCCAGAGGAAAACTGAAGCCAAAAGAAGTTAGGACACTCTAGCAGCCGAACACTCTGCAATGGCAAAACGTAAAGCTGAAGTGGAAATGCACAGTAGCTAAAAACACCACATCAGAAAAGCATCTGGTCTTCCACGCTTCACCTTTTCTTCTTCCTAGAACCATTTTCAGCTCCTGCCTGTGGCACAACATCTGTGTTCCCTTAAAACCTTCCCCTCTGCAACCTCCCCACTCACTTATCAGCATTGCTGCTAAATTACTCCAGGTGAAATAAGAGGGTAAAAAGGGATAGGAAACACACCAATAAATGCTAACCTTTAGTCATAGAATCATAGAGTGTATTGTGTTGGAAGGGACCTCTAAAGTGTCATTGTACCAGGGCAGGAAACCTCCACCCTCAAGAAAGCCAAAGCCAGCTCAGCAGCAGGTTGCTCATCTAGAGAAGTGACAGTGATTCCATTGTGCGTCACCACAACCTCATTCTCAGGTCCATGGTTTCACCTTTGTTCCATGGGGTGTACTCAAGCAGTGCCCACAACCCAGTTATCACCTCCATTGCAGATTGGCTGTGCTGGGACAGCCTCGTCTTCCAGACAGAAGAGGCAAATACTGTCTCTATAGGTGTCTTTTGCAAGTTTTGAAGTGCATTTCCAACATGACAGCAGAAAACAGATGTGGGATGTGGGAGACACAGGTTTCTTCCAGCTCTAAAGAGTGGCAGGAGCATTAGAGAGTAAGGGGAAAAAATAGCGATGCCATTTCCTTCCCAATTTGGGTCATTTGAAGCAACCTGCTCATCAGAGACAACTCCCAAGCCATTTCTTATGCCAGCAAAACTGCCTGAATACCTTTGTGCTTGAACCTAGTGCAAATCATAAAACACAAATGTCCATGTGTTTACTGAAAAGGTCACAACCTGCCAAGATTCGCAGGTAGATGTTTCTGACACATGAATCAGTCATTAAAGTAAGGAGTCTGTTACATGGCAACTCACAACTGCAGTTTTCTTATCTTCACATTGTAAAACTGCGGTTTTACAATGTGAAGCAGAACAAACTTGGTGCAAGACTGTAGTTCCTGTTGGCAAAAAGGTGTGAGTGAACCCTAAGAAAAATCATCATTCTTGAAATTGTGGCTTAACTGAAATGGAACACTGCTTCTCCTAAAGAATAAACATAAGCAAAAAAAAAAAAAAAAAGATAGTGATCTAATCTAGTGACTAATCCTAAAAGGATTAATTATAGCATCATAGAATCATTCAGGTTGGAAATGTCCAACCATCAATCCTACTCTGTAACGCACCCCTAAACCAGATCCCCCAACACTACATCGACGTGACTTTTAAACACATCCAGGGATGGAGACTCAACTACCATCCTGGGCAGCCCATTCCAGTGCCTGACCACTCTCTCCAGGAAGAATTTTTTGTCCTGATATTCAAACTAAACCTCCCTGTCGGAGCTTGAAGATATTCCCTCTGGTTCTGTCACTAATTACCTGTGAGAAGAGACCAGCACCAACATCTCTACAATATTCTTTCAGATAGTTGTAGAGAGTGATGAGGTCTCCCCTCAGCCTCCTCTTCCTCAAACTAAACAGCACCAACTCTCTCAATCCCTTCTCATAAGATTTATTCTCCAGGCCCTTCAACAGCTTTGTTGCCCTCCTCTGTACTGGCTCCATGTTCTCACTCTGAAGTACACACAGCCCTTTCTTACTTTCTACATATCCTGAAATCACTGAATGGTTTTAGGTTGGAAGGGAGCTCAGAGATAATCTAGTTTGAACTCCCTGCCATGAGCAGGGACACTTCTTGCTAGATGAGGTTGCTCAGAGAGCCATCCAACCTGGCCTCGAACACTTTCAGAGATTTGTTTTAGAAGAATGTCTAATGAAAAATGTGTGCCGTGAAGTGTCAACAACTGTATAGTTAGTAATAAGTTAAACAAGAACAGTTGCAGCACAATGCCTCTTAACTTTACTACTGTCTATATTAGACCAAAAATGTGATGCAAGGGTAACATTTTCCTATGAATTACAAAGCATTTCTTCATCTACTAGCATGCATCTTCTGAATTATCTCTCTGCAGTACATATGAAAGATGAATATAACCCTTTTATTGAGGTTTTATTGTCCAGTAGGTCTGCCCCTTAGCTGTACTGATGTATGGGGTTGTTCCAGGCTCTGTGCAGTGTTGTCTAATGGTAAGACAAGGGCCAATGGGTGTAAGTCGGAAATAAGAGGTTCCACATCAATATGAGAAGGAACTTCTTCCCAGTGAGGGTGACTGACAGAGCACGGGAATGGGCTGCCCAGGGGTATTGTGGAGTCTTCTCTGGATACATTTAAAACCCACCTGGACATGTTTCTATGCAACTTGGTCTAGGTGATCCTGCTGTGGTGGGGGGATTGGACTGGATAATCTTTCAAGGTCCCTTCCAACGCGTAATATTTTGTGAGTCTGTGATTGAGTTTGTGGTCTGAATATGTGTTAGTGTTCCTTGTGTATACAGGGTGCCCATCTGCAAGTTAATAAAATACTGAAAAGTGGGACTGTCATATTTTTCATATGATTTGATTTGTTATCACAAATTTTGCATTCCAGATAATGGCAAGCACATCCATGAAACCACAGCAAAATTATTGATCTGAACTTTGTTACTTTTAAGTCCTGAAGATCTGTAAGATCATAGACTCATAGAATCACAGGATTAAAAGTTACCTCCAAAGGTCATCTAGTCAAAGTCCCCTACAACAAGCAGGGACATTTCTAACTAGAACAGATTGCCCATAGCCCCATCCAGCCTGACCTGGAATGGCTCCAGAGATGGGTCCTCCACCACCTCTCTTGGCAGCTGTTCCAGCAATCCTGTAACCTCAGATTCAAGAACTTTGTCCTCATATTCAACCTTAAATCTCCCTTTTTCCAGGTTAAAACTCATCCTATTGTTCCCTGCCCTTGAGAACAGTCTTTCCCAACTTCTTAGATGACACTTCCAGGGATTGGAAGGTTGCTATAAAGTCCCCCTGGAGCCCTCTCTTCCCAGGCTGAACAACCCAAGTTCTCTAAGCCTGTCTTCACAGCAGAGGTTCTCTAGCCCTCTGAACATTTTCACGGCCTCCTCTGGACAAATTCCATTAGGTCCACAGAGTTCTTCTGTTGGGGGCTCCAGAACAGGACACAATACTTCAGTACTCCTGGTGAAGTTTCACCAGGGTAGTCCAACCATTAACCTAACTGCCAAATCCACTTCTTAACCATGTCCCCAAATGTGGTGGGTTCAAGACCACAATTAAAAATAAAGGAAAAGAAAACAAAGCAATTAGGTCTTGAAGAAATCATGGATAGAATTTGCCAGACAATGGCTCAAAGAAGACAGCAACTGGCCACATGGCCGGCCTCAGCGGGGGCCTCCTTGATGCTGCTGACGTGGCCAAGACGGTTCCATTCTCCTCCTGTCTCTCTCTTTCTCATCCTTCCTCATCTACAAGGGAAAGGGGAGAATTCTTCAGCTCACCATGGGTCACTGAATGGTTTCTCCATGACGAGGGAAGATTGGCATAAGTTCTTGCTTCTCTGGTACGCGGTGCCAGCTCGGAGCTGGGCCAGGTCGCAGCTGGGACCAGGCTTGGCTGGGCCAGAGACAGGGCTAGGCCAGGGCCCCTTCTCTCAGGCTACCTACCTGAGGCAGAACAGGGTCCCATGGTGGTGGGGCTGTCCCCCATTGCTATCTACAATGCTGAGAGCATGGCCACTGCCAACCAACATGTCCCCTCCATCCCATCTGGGGGGAAAGACTGAGCTCTGTGCTGGTGTGCCAGGGCAAAGCCCCCAGGGAAAGAGGCAGGGCTAACTGTAAGCCCTCTTTTGTAGTGTCACCTCTGTCCCCAACCCCCAGGATGGGTTAGAGTCTTGCATCTGGGCAAGAACAACCCCAGGTACCAGTATAAGTTGGAGACTGATCTGTTGAAGAGTAGTGTAGGAGAGAGGGATCTGGGGGTCCTGGTGGACAACAAAATGACTATGAGCCAGCAATGTGCTCTTGTGGTCAAGAGAGCCAACAGCATCCTGGGGTGGATCAGAAGTGGGGTGGTTAGCAGATCAAGAGAGGTTCTTCTCCCCCTCTACTCTGCCCTGGTGAGACCACACCTGGAGTTTTGTGTCCAGTTCTGGGCTCCTCATTTCAAGAGGGATGTGGAGCTGCTGGAGAGCGTCCAGCATAGGGCAACAAAGATGATGAAGGAGCACGTCCCTTACGAGGAGAGGCTGAGCTTGGAGAAGAGGAGACTGAGGGGTGACCTCATTAATGTCTACAAATATTTGAGGGGTGAGTGTCAGGAGGATGGAGCTGGGCTATTCTCAGTGTCATGCAATGATAGGACAAGGGGCAATGGTTGTAAGCTGGAACATAGGAGGTTCCACATCAACCTGAGAAGGAACTTCTTCCCAGTGAGGGTGACGGAGCACTGTAACGGGTTGCCCAGGGTGGTTGTGGAGTCTCCTTCTCTGGAGATGTTCAAGACCCACCTGGATGTTTTCTTGTGTGACTTGGTCTAGGTGATCCTGTTGTTTCAGGGGGATTGGACTAGATGATCTTTCCAGGTTCCTTCCATTCCGTAATGATTCTATGATTCTATGATTTCTTGACCTCACATAGAATTTTAGAATTTCAGAATTAATTAGCTTGGAAAAAACATTTAAGATCATCAAGTCCAACCATTACCCTCACTATCCCACTTCTAAACCCTGTCTCTAATCTCCAGATCTACTCGACCTTTAAACACTTCCAGAGATGGTGATTCAACCCTCTCTCTGTCAGCCTGTTCCAAGGCCTGAGTACCCTTTCCAGGAAGAAGTTTTTCGTAATTTGCAACTTGATGCAACTTGAGGCCATTTCTTCTTGTCCTATCACTTATTAGCTGTGAGCACAGACCAACCCTCACCTCTCTACAACCTTCTTTCAGGTAGTTGCAGACAGAAATAAGGTCTCCCCTCAGCCTCCTTTTCTTCTTCAGCAAATTTCCCTGTTTACCAAGACCCTTCAAAGATTGCAGGGTGGCCAAAGAGAGTCACCTCATAAAAAACAATGATTACCCACTCAGCATTGTCATGACTCCATGGCCAGAGGCAAAAACTGGACATTTCATTTCTTCCATATATCCAGGCTGGTTTTCTGGGACAGGGTGCTCCCTTTCCCCTGATAGCTCTGCCTTGATCTTCCTAACAAGAAACTTTTCCTAACAAGTTCTTTCCAGCTGCAATGACAGGGCTTGACCTGCAAGAGCAAAACTGCCCAATCAGGTCGGTTTTCAATCTCAGTCAAGAGACCATCGTGCTACCAACCCATGTGAAATCATCTTCAGAAATCTACTGCCTAGTTATGGGGCAATTCATGGCTGAACTCTCAAAACAGATGCATTTGATCGCTTGCTGAGGAAAGCCTGTTGACTCAGTCCAACACTGCAAACAAATGAATTGCACAGATTTGCCATAAACTTGTGGTTTGCTGATGTGGTCATTTCTGCCTCAGGGAAACAGACACAGTCCAGTTTTCCTCTGTCATATAAGCAAGTACTAACATAGTAATCTTCAACTGTTGAGAAATCCAGATACCAAAATTTTCTTAAAAGCTTTTTAATAAAAATCGTATCAAAATACAGGGATGCAATGAGTTGTTATTACTGACCTGTTCCTATACTGTAGGTGAAGCGGTGCTGCATTGTGTGAGGAATCACAGTGAATAGAGTAATCCCTCACACTTGACTGTATTTCATACCAACAACAGTAAGTTTTTGTTATTTCAGTTTAAATTAGTAGTTACAAAGTAGGTACCAGAAATCCACATTAAAAGAAATATGAGCAAACAAAACCTCTGACAGTAAAAACCATTGAATTTGTGTTGAAAAGTTATGTTTATGTCCAAATGAAGACTGTGGGAAAGTGTTGCTTTTCATATGTGGCTGGTACAGATTTATTTTAGTGCACTTCAGTATCACCCTCAAGTCAGAAGTTTTGGGCTGAGCTGATCAAAACAAGCTGAATTTTTATTCAGTTTTACCTGACAGCTCCAGCCATTGCCCTCATTCAAGCCTAAGTAACTGAACTTCTCCTATTAAAGAAATGGTCACAAAATAGACTTTTTCTAACTGTATTTTATGTTTATCTTCTTCCAGGGTGCCGTAGGATTAGAAAAGGACTCTGGAAAATACATTAAAAGAAATTGACCTCATAATATGCTGTGGCATCTGCTACTAAATCTTTCCTAGTAACTAGAAAGACACAGCCAGGGTTTTCTGTAGAGCGTAAAATGTGTGTCTGTGTAAACCTGGATTATTAGCAAGGCTCTGCTCTAGAGAAATCTGACTTAAGGGTGACTTGGAAAAAAAATACATCTGAGCTCTTATCTTTCATTTTTTTTCCTTTCTTATTTTTTCTTCATGGAACATAAGAAGTGCCTGTGGGGAGAGTTTCAAATGAAAGTGCTTCATTTGGCATTTTATTTGGGCTATAAATTCAAAACCCAAATCTTAGCCATCCTTGTGTTAGAAGACTCCTCTGCTGGCTGGAAAATTCATAGTACTGTCATATCAGGACCACAGGTGGTGCCTGGTTATTTGGTAGAATTAACTTTACTACTCGATTTAAAAACTTGTTTGGTTGTTTTTCTCTTTTTAATGGTTATTAGATGTGAGTGCCTTAGAAATGCTTAGATGTAAAGGTGTTCTTTTCTAAGGTTAATCACTATTTGCCCTTTGAATTTTGTTGGCTACACACACATTACATCTTTAAAACCTCTGATGAGCCCTTCAGAAGAAACCAAAGAAGCAACATCTGGAGTTTCTCACATTATGAGAATGAGGGAGGGGAAAACAAGCACCATTTTTCATCAAATGGCCTTAAGGCTCTTCTCTATATATTATTTAGAAGGAAATAACAGGTATCTTCAAGGACTCTTTTGTATCCTCCTCTGCACCTAAATACTGAGATGTTTTGGAGTGCCAATTTTGTATGGGAAGTCATTCGAAAAAGCACAAGGTGATTGTATGAGTTTTACTGTAAAACGGGTTATGTTTCATCACCACTGAATGTCACTCAAAAGAATAAAGAGAACAGCGTGGAGAATAAGATAAAACAGTGTTTCTTGCTGTTACCTTGAGTATTCAGGTAGTGAAACAGGTGCAACCCGTAGAATTATTCAGTGAGTTCTCAAGGGCAGCTTTCAAAAGCCATTTTTCCATCAAAACTGTTGGTTTTGTGATATAGACATGGATTCAAAGCACAGTGATGCAATATCTGAGCCCAAATCAAAGGCAGATTACATATCTCGTGTTTACCTATTCTGAAGCCTTAACACTGATGCTGATTGCTGGGCTTTTTTTAGAGCTTCAGTGTAATAAGAAAGAAAACCACAGTAATAAAGGTAAAAAGAAAACAGCAAGTGGGATGCCTCATAGGAGGAGTAGTTTTCTTTAGTCGTCAGGTAAAAACTGGAATTCTTCCCAACAGTCAGCTTTCATTTCAGCTGACTGATATAAATTCTGGTTCAGATGTAGAAAATACACCATGATGTTCTTTGATGAGGAAAGGCAGCATTCATGATCCTTGCAGGCATTATGGATCCATCCATGAGTCCTCTCGGCACATAAAAGTCAACGTTTTTTATCTTGCACTCCACATATATGTAGGGAAATTAATCATTTATATAGAAACCTCTGTGTGTAGTCCATCATAACAGTGTAATAAAATGAGATTTTAAGAGTGAGAATTACCTTGATGTAATCACCACATCCTCCTTCTTGAAGGGGAACGCCTAATCTTTCTATGCTTCCTATGTTAATAATTGTAGTGTGAATAAATGATTTTTTTAAAATAAAAAAATGTATACATCTGTCTTTATCTCTCTATATAGATAGTGCGGATTTTTTCCTGACATTGAGAATATATTCTACCAAAAATCATGGTTGCCATTTATTTAAAAGGAAGCTTAACCTTGGGAAGAATAAACAGCAGATTGTGTGATGAAATTGCCACACGTATCTAAAATGTAGATGATAACTAGCCTCTCCATTTAAGAGGTGAGGTATCTATTTTCCAGAAGCAGCTGCTATTCTATAAGCAGCAAATGTGTAGTTCATTCTCTGAACAATCATCTTTAGATTACATTATGACCTACTTCCAAGGCCCAGCCTTTGGGACATCGAGTATAAAGGAGGCCAATCTGATGTAGGATTTAAGTTTTAATGTGGTAAATTGCTTAAGCCATTGCCTTGGTCAAGTGAGAAACTTCTATAAAGACAATTTAAAGCTCAAATGCAGAGGCAGCCAGGCAGACTGTTTTAAAATTCTCTGGGAGAATAAAATACCTACAAACCTGCAGTCTGATCTGACAGTCCTTTAAAATCCATGAGAACACATTGGCTCACAGAAGAAGGTTTGGAGCGGACCCTAATTAGGAAGTAGATCTGAGATCTCTTCAGACTCTGTAATGTATCACAAAGAGGTCCAGAAGAGATCTTACATTCAAGTACTTTTCAGTAGGTAAAGAACAGTGGTGGTGGTGCTGCTTCAAAAGGTGCAGCACTGCATGTCAGTTCTCTCAGAGCAGGAAATTACAAACATTACAACCCTGTGACAGCTCAGAGTGATCATACTCCTAAATTTCAGATCTTGAGTGCGAGCAAGTCATAGTCCTAGTGTTAAAATAACAGGTTGCCTTCACGCCTGCAGCTTAATAACTGAGATTGTTCTTTTATGGGGTTAGAGAAAAAGGACCTTCTAGATAAAGAGTGTGAGCAAGAGTCTGCCCTAATTACAGCACATTTAAGTAGACTGTCAAATCAGCCTTCCCTCTCCTCCATGCCTGCGTCAGGTTTGCTAGGGGATGAACAGAATATACTTACAGTATTCAGGCTATTTTCCTTCTTCCTCTCACTAGAAGCCCTGTTAAAAGCCTTCTCCAGCTTTCCTGTAACCCTCTTCATTTACTGCTACTATGTCACCCAGAAGCCTTCTCTTTTCTAAGCTAAACAACCCCCGACTCTCTCAGCCTGACTTCATAGCAGTGCTCCAGCCCTCTGATAATCTTTGTGGCCTACTCTGGACCAGCTCCGGCAGATCCATATCCTTTTTGTGCTGTGGACTCCAGAACTGGACACTGAAGAGTGAAGTCATTGAATCACATTCAATAACTGAAGAGTGAAGTCATTGAATGATTTGAATTGGAAAGGATCTTAAAGATCATCTAGTTCCAAACCAAGATGCTATGTGGCCAGGACTGAAAACTGTCTGTCTTTGAAATATTGCTTTAGTTTAAAAAAATGAAACATTGAAGGGGTGAGTATCATCAGAGAGTCACCTATCCAGTTTGCACAAACAAGAAGACTTACACCATGTCAGGTTAGTTGGGGCCCTGAGTAGCCTGATCTACTGAAGGTCCCTGTCTATACAGGGGTGTTGGAATTAAATGATATTTAAAGTCTTTTCCAACCCTGGCCATTCTATGATTCTATGTGAAAAGCTGCAATCACTTTAACCTGCAAGCAAACTTACCTTTGATCTGAGAGGGGGTAGAAAGCTTATATAGGGAGCTGCTCTCTAGGTAGGTACGATGAATTGCTAATGAGAAATTCAAGCGAGCATCTTGCAAACTCAAGGTGCTCATGGGAATGCTCCCTATTAAAGCAGACTGTGACACCAAATTTCAGAGAGAAACTTCCCACTCCACCTAGAGAATTTGAAAAGGACAAGAAAAATTCAGCTCTTATTAATGAGAAAAAGTCTCAAAGATCATTATATATTGATCTGGATGTCATTTGAATATTTCTCTGGCCAGAAGCAGCAAGATGGAAATAAATGTTTCTAACAGTAGTTTAAAGTTTTAGTACAGAAAGGTTTTAAAAAGCAGCCACAAAGATAGATTCTTTCAGGGAAGTGTCTTGTAAGAAGATGAACCACAGTTAAGGGACAACTGTGCAACACTGAGCTGAAATGACTGCACAATTCGGGTCTTAAGATGAGTGGGAATATGATTGTGTTGGTAAAGAGCATATCACAGAATCATAGAATCTATCGGGTTGGAAGGGATCTCTAAAGGTCATACAGACCCACACCCCCTACAACACACTGGGACATCTGTAACTAGAACACGCTACCCAGAGCCCCATCCAGCCTGACCTGCAATGGCTCCAGGGACCTCCACCACTTCTTTGGGCAGCCTGTTCCAAGTATCCACCACCCTCAGATTTAAGAACATTTTCCTGATGTTAATCCTCAATCTCCCCTTTTCCAGCTTCAAACCATAACCCCTCATCCTAATGGTTCTCTGCCCTTGAGAACAGTTCCCATTCTGACAGACCCTTTCAGGGACTGGAAGGTCACTATAAGATCCACCTGGAGCCTTCTCCTCTTTAGGCTGAACAACCCCAACTTTCTCACAACAGAGGTGTTTCAGCTCTCTGGGCACTTTTGTGACCTCCTCTGGACCAGCTCCAACAGGTCCTCATCCTTCTTGTGTTGGGGACTGGACAAAACACAAGGAGATGAATTAAATTCCTGCAGGACCGTGTAGCTAAAACAAATGAATTGCACATATGTATCATTGACTCTGAAAAAATATCACAGGTGCTGATAGGTGCTTCTTATTCATTGGTCTGTTTAACTAATTAATGGAGGACTGGCTGATTGGAAAGCTAATGTCACATGTGGTGGGAATAAAAAAATCTTTTGTTTCCTTTTTTGTTTACAAAAAGGGATTTCTCTGAAAACGAGCTTTAGTGAGTCGTAGGTCTGCTTTTGTCTCTGTCTCAGAAATGCCAGACATTTGATTCTGACTTTTTTGGGGGTAATTTGTCTCTTTTTGCAAGAAAAGAATGCAAATAGATTTAGAGCAGATTGATCTGTTTGCAAGTAAACTAAGCATTTCAGAAGACATCCTGTGGCCATCAAAACACCAACATTGGTACAATGGTGTATTTCTGTGGATGATGGTGGCTCCACAATTCTGCTGCTATGGGTTTGGCAGGATTCTGAAATACCTCCAGCTCCCCTTAGCCTGTTTCGTATCATGTCACTGTGTCACAAAGCCACTTTGCCTCCTCTGGCCACAAATAAAACCTGTATGAACGCTCTACTTACTCAATATAAGCAGAATTCAGGCTCCAGCGAATCATAGATTCACCATAGCTGGAAAACACCTCCAGGCTTTAAACTAGTTTCAATAGACTAGAGATATTTCCGCTGCTGAAGCAACACTACTTAATCTGTAATGTCTGCAAAGTAATGTCCTCACCTGCTCTTTCTCCAGATGAAGCATTGAGTGCCTGATTTCCAGCAATGACATCTCTTCTGTGGATAACATTTCACCCTGGCCATGTCTACCAGCTTTCAGTGCAGCTAATAGAGAGGAGCAGAAATGGTGGCATTGCTTTGCTCTGAATTTCAGCCTGTGGCTTATTGCTCTCCCAAATAAAATTGGTAATAAAAGAGCCATAAAGCTGAAGAACACACTCCTGACTTGACTTTATCTGAAGGCAGATGTGACCCATGTGTAGACTGCAAGCCCTGAGTCTTGTCCCTTCCTTCTGCTGCTGTGTTCTGTGACTCACACTTATACCTGCTGCAGTTTCCCCATCCAGAATGGAGCAATATCATCAGAGCTCCCCAGAGGGAAGCAGTGAGGGCTCATAGTGCATGGAAAGGACAGTGACATCTTTGGGCTTTGTTGCCTGTAATTAGGGGTTGCAAGAACTACATTGTTAGAACATGACTATCATATCTTTGAGATGATGCAGANATCCTAAATATTATCTTTTTTAAAAGATATTATCTACATTAAGTATTAGTTATATTATCTTTACTAAAAGATTTACTTTTATTGAGCTTCATGGAGCAGTTTGTTCAGAGGGGATTTTAACCACACTCCCACATTTTCTTTTTACAAGATCTAGAATACTTTCCCCCCTTTATTTGTAGAGATTGGTGGCAAAATGCAGGCATGATAGAGCACAGCTTCTGGGAAGTTAATGAGGGCAACCACCTCCAGTTTTGTGGTCACCTGCAGCAGTCTTACACGTGAGTGTAATGAGAAGGAATGACAGCTTGGCCATGGAGACTCTTGTGCAAAGACAGTTTTAGAAGCAGAAGAAATTAAGATTTTCCTCAGTGTAGAGAGGTGAGGAGAAAATAGCTCATTAGAGAGGTAAATCTAAAAATAGTCAGACTAGACAGAAAAGGAAAAAAAGATTAGTTGTGCTTTCAGAACCCCAGGAAATTAAGCTGGGCATGTGTGTCATGCCTAAGACAGGATGGGTAAAATAAGTGAGATTTTGGAACAGCTTGTTATGGCAAATATGGCTTCTGTGACCTGGAAAGGTTTTCCATTTGGGAGCTGAGATTTTGTTCCTTCTGTGCCCACTTAGCAGATGGAATTGCTCAGAAATCAGGTCAAGAGCCCTGATTTAATATTCACAGAGACCTGGAGGTTAATTATCGTAACCAATGCTGTAGGTAAACTTGAGATCTTTGTGACTGAAGGAAAGGCTGATGTTGGTTAAGTTGTTCATACACACAGATTTTTCTCCACACATCAAGTGTTGTATACTGTTTTGGGCACTTTGATATAAGAAAGTCATTGAGGTGCTGAAGTGGGTACAAAGAAGGGCAACAAGGGTGTTGAAGGGACTGGAGAACAGACCTTGTGAGGAGCAGCTGAGGCAGCTGGAGATGGTTAGTATGAAGAACAGGAAGCAGAGGGAAGACCTTATTGCTCTCTAGAACACTTTTAGGATCTGCAACCATAGGAGGTTGTAAAGAAGTGGGCATTGGACTCTTCTCACAGGAAACAAGTGATAGGATAAAGGAAATGGCCTCAAGTTGTGCCAGAAAGAGTTCAGGTTCAATATTAGGAAAATCTTCTTTACTGAAAGGATCATCAGGCCTTGGAACAGGCTGCTCAGGGAGGAGGTGAACCGCCTTTGCTGGATGTGAAGTGATGTAGGTCTGGAGCTTAGGGATATGATTTAGTGGTGGCCTTTGGACAGTTGAGTTAATGGTTGGACTAGGTGATTGTAATTGTTTTTTTCCAATCTAAATGATATAAATATTCTATCAATATTTATAGCTACATTAGTACCATTGTACCCAGAAATTTTCTGAATAATTAGTGAAAGATATTTGGCTAGAATACATTTTGTAAAGATTCACTCCCATCAAACTATTATTGTGGTTGTAGAGATATTTAGAATATTTCCTTACTTTTAGTCTGGCTCATTTTTCAAAGCAGTTTTAATTGGTCTCATTCTTCAAGACGAAAACAAGCTTTGCTGATGCATTCAGACTGTGATAAAGAGCAAGTCTAGTAAGCTGAATTTAAAAACTTCTGCAAGCTAAAATTTATGCATTAACATTTTTTTCCTTTCAGATTTTTGTACTTATTTACTGATTATTATTTTTAATTCAGAATATTTTCTATTGACCCCCACATACAATGAACAGTCTCAGAATTAGTCTTTGTATGAACTTATTCCATTTCTTACATTTTAGGGTCATACATTCATATGTTGGCTACGTCTTGGTACAGCTGCCTGTATCTTCTCAACTGAAAAAAGTTTAATTATGGCACAACCAGAACTGCCAACATTTGCTTCCTCCAAAAAGTCTATTTGAAGGACCCAAAAAGCTGTAAGTAGGCATTTGGTGTGACAGCAGAATGGTAATGTTGAACAGTTGTCCACCCATCCTGGACTTTCAGATGAAAAGCAGTAGGCTTGTTGAAATTGGTGGATCAAAAAGTACCAACAGCATGCATTGCCAGAAATACAGAACAAGCAGAGGCTTTCTGTACCCCATAGGGTCCTGGTCCACCATCCTGAGAGCTAAGCCATCATCATTAAGTCTCGTGCGTCCTACAGACCTCTCATACGGGCAGTATGAAAGCATGACAGGGAATGGAGGCTAACTATGGATTTTTGTAGTTAGAATAAGGTCACACCACTGAAGACTACTGCAGTTCCTGACATCCTGAAGCTCCAGTCTGAGCTGGAGTCCAAGGCATTGACTACCACTGACATCACTAAATGCTTTTTCTATATTTCCCTAGCAATGAAATGCAGCAACCACTCTGTTTTCACCCGGAGGGCTAGAAAGTAGACATAGAATCATTTGCCTATCGGGTGGAAACACAGTCCAAACACCTGCCATGGACTGATGCCTAAGACGCTGGAGAAGGGTTTTGACAGGTCCCTCTGCCCTGGGCCACAGCCATAGCCCCTCTGCTTTCTAAGGGGACCATGATGGTTCCCAAACAGGAGGGGCCCAGAACTTCCGTTGGTACTCAAGGGGAGGCCTCCCCAGTGCCAAGGACAGAGAACTATGTTCTTAGTCCTACTGGCCACACTATTGCTGATCCAAGCCAGGATGCCATTGGTCTTTCAAACCACTTGCTGGCTCCTGTTTAGCTGGTTGTCAACCAATATTGCCAGTTCCATCTCTGCCAGGCTGCTCTCCAGACTCTCACACTGCAGTTGGGAACTGCAGGGGGTTACTGGTCTAGATGATCGGGTAACAAGGTCGATCATGAACTGGCAGCAAGATACAAGCCAGAGAGTAGTGGTCAATGAGATAGAGTCTAGCTGGAGGCCTGGATCTAGTGGGGTGCCCCAGGGGTCAGTACTGAGACCAGTACTATTCAATCTAATCATTAATGTCCTGGATGAGGGATTGGCATGCACTGTCAGCAAGTTTGCTGATGACACAAAGCTGGGAGGTGTAGCTGACACCCCAGCAGACTGTGCTGCCATTCAGCAAGACCTGGACAGGCTGAGTGAGCTGGGTCTCTTATCTTGGAGGAGCCTGAGGAGTGGGTGTCAGTAGCCAGGCTCTTCTCAATGCCATCTGGTGATAGTACAAGGGGCAGTGGGTGTAAGTTGAAACAGATGAGGTTCCATATGAATGTGAGAATAAACTTCTTCAAGGTGAGGGTGATGGAGCACTAGAACAGGCTGCCCAGAGAGGTTGTGGAGTCTCCTTCTTTGGAGATGTTTAAAACCCGCCTGGATGTGTTCCTGTGTTACTTGGTCTAGGTGATCCTGCTGTGTCAGGGGGATTGGACTAGATGATCTTTTGAGGTCCCTTCCAATCCCTAATGATTCTATGATTTGAAGATTCTCCCTGCTCAGTCATCTCTAACTGTTCTCCAATGTCTGAAGATCAATGCTTCTGGAACCTACATGCCTAAAAATCACTGAAAATCTCTTTATCACTGGAACTATCACCTTGTTCCCAGTGCTAGTGTACAGGACACATTAGGATACTTTATTATGAGTCTTCTAACATTCTTTCTTTAGATACTTAGTGTCAGAATTCTAATCCATGTTGTGATCTACCTGCCAGCCTCCATCACGCAGCGTGTTTTCTGCAGTGCCGGAAGCACACAAGTCCTTTGCAACCTCTTGGCAGTGGGTTGGATACACGCAGTCTCCAAAACTTAAGCCATTTTAGGTTCTACCATTTAACATTCAGTCAAGATCTTTTCTTTCACAACTTTTCATCATGAATAGTATTTTCTCCTACCCTTGTCTCTGCCATAGCGAGGAGTGGAGTAGGAATCCCAAGCAGTCCTCATCAATGTACCTCAAGAACCGTTTTATGACCCTCATATAACACTTTACATGACTGTTTAATTTCCTATTTAAAACAAATTAACTGTTGCATGCTGTAATCAGGACACAAAGGATCCCAGATCTCATCTGGAAGCATGTGGAGGTTACTGAGAGGTTGCCCAGATTGATGGTTGTGCTGAGTATTTGACCTTAGAATGAACTTTGACTAAACTTTACTCTTTGTGCACTTGGCAATCTGTATTTGGAAAGCATCAGTCATCTACATCCAACATATTAAGTGTAAGGCATATGTTTTGCACAGGCTTGGACTGGCTTTGTTTTTACAGCAGCCAAAACCTTCATGAACTTTATTTATATCAGTTGTATCCCTTATTCTGTGACTATTTCAGTCTGCATTTACTTCCTTAAAAAAATATGTCAATCAGCTCAGGCCTTCTCATTGCTTCCTCTTCCAGAATATATATCCTCATCATCCACACTGCATCAAGGCTGATGAGCAGTAATTGTGCCCTGGATGAGAAATCTCCATGACAAGGCTGCCTTGTACAAAAGTTAAATTTAAATCCCACCTTTCTCAGTGGCCAATAATTCCATTCATATATTTTTATTTGCATTTTGTGCATGTATTGTAGACATATAGACACACAACAGAGAGAGAATCACAGAATCATAGAAACCTTAGGGATTGGAAGGGACAATGAAAGATCATCTAGTCCAATCCCCTTGCCACAGCAGGATCACTTCACTGGATAAGTTATAGAATCAGGAAGAGGTTAGGAGGACAGCACAAAAGAAGTAAGAGAAAGAGCAAGGAAAGTCACCATCATGGGCCACACAAGGATTGTCTTCAAGTGGTCTTTGGCAGTGGACGTTGTGCCATTAGTCTGGAACAGGGGTCTTTTATGTGTGGTACACCATCCATATGCATGAAGGGACGTTCAGGTAGGCCTTGATTCAAAGAAGTGTTTTGCATGTGCATGAGGAAGACGTGTCCAAGTATGCACATTTATAAGGGGGCCGGGTCATTAAGCTGCTGTTTCATAGTTCCAGGAAAGGGTGAAAACTGCTATGTCATCGTTTCAGTTGCTTGGGTGTTAGAAGCTGCAGTGTTTGACAAGCATAATGTACTGTCCAATAAGTGTTATCCAGCTGGTTGCTACTCTCCAGGGTTCAGTAAATAGTGGCATCGTGCTCACCAAGCAGCTTTGAGACAGAGTCTTGCTTAATTTAATTCAGTTTATCATATGTACCCAGGTGGGTTTTAAATGTCTCCAGAGAAGGAGATTCCACAGTCCCCCCAGGCAGCCTGTTCCAGTGCTCTATCAGCCTTACTGGGAAGAAATTCCTTCTGATATTGACGTGGAACCCAATCTTTTCCAGTTTATACCCATTGCGCCTTGTCCTATCTCTAGAAGACAACGAAAAGAACCTGGCTCCATCCTCCTGACACCCACCCTTCACATATTTATAGACATTAATGAGGTCAAACCTCTGTCTCCTCTTCTCCAAGAAAAAGAGACCCGGCTCCCTCAGCCTTTCCTCATAAGGGAGGTGTTCTACTTCCTTCATCATCCTCATTGCTCTATGCTGGACTCTCTCCAGCAGCTCTCTGTCCTTCTTCAACTGAGGGGCCCACAACTGGACACAGTACTCCAGATGTGGCCTTGCCAGGGCAGAGTAAAGGGGGAGAAGAACCTCTCTTGATCTGCTAACCACTCCACTTCTGATCCACCCCAGGATGCTGTTGGCCCTCTTGGCCACAAGGGCACACTGCTGGCTCATAGTCATCCTGCTGTCCACCACCACCCTCAGGTCCCTTTCTCGTACACTGCTCTCCAACAAATCAGTGCCCAACCTATACTGGTACCTGGGATTGTTCTTGCCCACATGCAAGACTCTACACTTACTTTTGTTATACTTCATCAAATTTCTCCCTGCCCAGCTCTCCAGCCTGTCCAGGTCTTGCTGAATGGCAGCACAGTCTGCTGGGGTGTCAGCTACACCTCCCAGCCTTGTGTCATCAGCAAACTTGCTGACAGTGCATGCCAATCCCTCATTNGCCAGCTCCCTTAGAACACGCGGGTGCATTCCTTCTGGGCCCATGGATTTGTGTACATCCAGTT
>VXBP01003982.1:0-36779 GCA_013400115.1 Rhinopomastus cyanomelas
GGGACCTCAGAAGATCATCTAGTCCAATCCCCCTTAAAAAGACACCGTGTGCTACACCTCGTCCTTGTCAATGCTGTGTAGCTTGGGGATGCCCCTTCTCCATATTGCACTTCTCAAAACAGAGCCCCACTCCTTTCCTCCTCCAGAATTCAAGCCCATTATGGACTGGAGCTGACGTTTAGGTTTCTGCAAAGCTTCTTCATTGCTTCGGTGAAGCAGCTGTGTTCTTGTGTCTGTATTTCTAGTCCCGTTGTTTGAACGCAGCTCTTTCTTTACAATTAAAGAAACTAAGTTTTCCAGGTATCTCTTCTTTTGGATCCTTTCTTTTTCTTTCCTTCCTCTCAGTAATTTGAAATCACTTTGTTTGTATTTTGCCATGTGCTTAGAGAACACTTGCAGGCTCTGTTTTGGAAGCAGCACTGCATCCAACCATGATGTTTTTCAGAGCAAAAGCTTCTTCAGGTGTGTTTCACAAGCTGTACCCTGCTTGGGTTGGTGTGGGTGAGGTGGGGCTTTGCTAGGGTTCATGAATTTCGAGAAGATCAGTCTTAATTCTGGTCGTTTTGGTGACTGGTGTCCTGTTTGCCACAGATGGGGTCTCAGAGAAGGACTAATGATGTAGAATCTTGTCCTGAAAAAGTCACAGGGAGCCTTAAAGGGGTGGGAGTATGCTCTGCTGAAAGTCTTCTCAGTGTCATCTAGTGACAGGACAAGGGGCAATGGGTGTGAGCTGGAACACAGCAGGTTCCACATCAATATGAGAAGGAACTTCTTCCCAATGAGGGTGACAGAGGACTGGAAGGGGCTGCCCAGGGGGGTTGTGGAGTGTCCTCTCTGGAGATGTTTAAGACCCACCTGGATGTGTTCCTACATGACTGGATCTAGGTGATCCTGCTGTGGCAGGGGGATTGGACTGGATGATCTTTTGAGGTCCCTCCCAATCCCTAATGTTCTGTGATTCTGTGATCCTTTGCTTGCTTGGATGATCATATGGGGTGATGTCCCATATACCTTATGTACCTGTTCTCTCATGCCACACCTTGGGGGCTGAGGCTTTTAACAAAAAGGAAACAAACCACATAAATATTTCCTGCAATTTCTTTTAACATTATTATAACCACTGAGATGTGTGATTTTTATGTCTCTGCTGCCTGTTACAACTCTTGAGTCCCACTTAGCAGGCTGAGTCATGTGCCTGGAGGAGCGTGGTGTGATTGCTGCCCAGATAACGCACTGAGGATTAGGAAGGAGGTGGGTGAAGGGCAGTATGAAGACAAGTGAAAACGGTTTTCTTTCTCTCTCTTTTTAATTAAAACTTAAAATCTTTTATTTCACCAAAGAGATTCTGTGGAGCCAATAACGTAGATTCAGCTTTCTCCATTCACTCTTGGTTCCTTTATTCACGAAGAATACAGTTCCTAGATTTCTAAAATTATCATCCTGTGCCTCATTTCCTAAAGGGCCTTTTGTGTTTTGGTTCTAAAGGACAATGCACAGGGTAGGCTGGGGAAGGAGATGACTTTCTCTTTTCCTGGAAACATCTGAATCTTGCTTTCAGTCACAGTCACTTATTAACAGGCTGGTTAACAGGTGGAGACATTTAAAACCTGCCTGGATGTGTTCCTGTGTGACTTGATCTAGGGGATCCTGCTGTGGCAGGGGGATTGGACTAGATGATCTTTTGAGGTCTCTTCCAGTCCCTAATGATTCTGTATTGGCTAGCAGAAAGGCCTCTGGTTGTGACAATAAGCAGACTGCTAGTGCAAAACCCAATTGATCTTTCCAGAGGGTTTTGTTTGCAAACACTTCTGAGGACAGGGAAATCAAGAAAAAGATAGTCAGCTTTAGCAAAGTGCTATAGGAGATACTGGTTTCTTTACTGCTCCTGGCCCTCTTGGCCACAAGAGCACACTGCTGGCTCATGATCATCCTGCTGTGCACCAGGACCCCCAGGTCCCTTTCTCCTGCACTCCTGTTATAGGGACTAAGTCTTCATCTTGTGCAAAACCATAAAGCTTCACTGGAGGAGATCGCGATACTCCTGTTCCCATTCTGCTTGAGGCATAGATGCACAATGTCTGTGGTGCTGCGCTGTCAGGTGAAGATGCCAGAGCTCCTGTAGGAGAGGAGAGAATTGAACCTGAGACTTCCAAACTGAGTAAGTTACGTAAGGCTGGAGAGAAGGAACCATATTCCTGTCGAGTGTTCCCATTGTTTTGTGACACTAAAACTTTATGCTTTATTTTTCTGGTTCTGCTCAGAGCTCATCAAAATCCTTCTGGACTGATCCACCCTGTCATAGTATCTGCCCAGGCAGATACAGAAGTTACTCAAACCCACGATGGGGACCAGAGCTTGTAAGTGCTGGGTTCCATCCACAGCTGCTGCTTCTTGATCAGCAAGTCAGCAGCAGATTCGTATCATTGCATTACCAGGGATGAAGCTGGCCACAAAGCAAGACATCAAGTCAGGCCAGTAGATGGGGCTTCCATTTTCTGCAGGGAGGAGTCTTCAGTGACCATCAGCTTTTGCTTGTTGCTATCAACAGGTGGTTCAGACTCAACTGGCTTCCCTAAGAGTCTTCTTCTTATCAGTTCCCAGGCTACCAAATCTGTTCTGTAGCTGCAGATCTGCATGTGGAGCAGAAGCTTCCCTTCTGTTCCTAGCTTCTTGCCTCCCACAACTGCTGTAGCTCTGTTAGTTCTGTTTACAGAATCACAGGACATTAGGGATTGGAGGGGACCTTGAAAGATCATCCAGGCCAATCCCCCTGCCACAGCAGGATCACCTAGATCCAGTCATGTAGGAACATGTCCCTTCTAACCCAGACTGACTGTATGACTTGGTCTGGGAGATCCTGCTGTGTCAGGGGTATTGGACTGGATGATCTTTCGGGGTCCCCTCCAATCCCTAATGATTCTATGATTCTATGAATAGTTCTTGGAATATGGACTTTCTCAGGGGCCTGGTGCCTTTGCACATTCAAATGTCACAGAATCACAGAACATTAGGGATTGGAAGGGACCTCAAGCGATCATCCAGTCCAGTCCCCCTCCCAGAGCAGCAAGCTGGAACACGAGATGTTTCGTTCAGAAATAAGGGAAAACTTCTTTACTATGTGAGTCTTTAAGCCCTGGAAGGGGCTTCCCAGGGGGGATGTGGAGTCTCCTTCTTTTAAATGTCCTTTTAAATGAGGACATTTAAAACCCACCTGGACATGTTCCTGTGCCACTTGATCTAGGTGATCCTGCTGTGGCAGGGAGTTGGACTGGATGATCTTTCCAATCCTTAGTGTTCTGTTCTGTGATTCTGTATGCACCAATGCTGCAGAAAACACTGTTGATAATGTGCTGCTTCTCCTTTAGAAAGCAGCCTGTACTTTTCCCAGTCACATCCCAGGTAGCCACACTTCTACTGATCCTGTTCTGCAGGAGGGTTTCCAGTGTCCACTCTCATGTGTGATGGGGCCTCTTAAGAATTAGCACTGCACATGCCAAGTGAAATCGAGTCCAGGGGACTGCATCTGCCCAACTGCATTGCTGTACTTTGAACTTGGCAGGGTTTTGTGCCTGAGGGAGTTGCTATGACAACGTGTGATGAGCAGCTTGAAATGCCAAGCTCTCCGTAGTTTTACTTCTGGCCGATCGGCACCTCTGCGAACAAGCGTATTTGGGTGAGCGGGAAACAAGTGATGCTGCTTCTCCCACGTTACTAGTGATAGGATGAGGGGAAATGGCCTCAAGTTGTGAGGGCAGCCCCTCACAACTCGCTGGGCAGCCCCTTCCAGTGCTCTGTTTCATAGGAGGTTCCACATAAATGTCAGAAGGAACTTCTTCCCAGTGAGGGTGATGGAGTCTCCTTCATTGAAGATGTTTAAGACCCACCTGGATGTGTTCCTGTGTGACTTGGTCTAGCTGATCCTGCTGGTGCACGGGGATTGGACTGGATGATCTTTTGAGGTCTCTTCCAATCCCTAATGATCCCTATCACTAGATGACATGGAGAAGAGCCTGGCTCCATCCTCCTGACACCCACCCTTCACATATTTCTAGACATTAATGAGGTCACCCCTCAGTCTCCTCTTCTCCAAGCTATGAGGCATTGCTTGCAGCCACAGGCAGTCAGCATGCAGAGGGAAGAGTACCACAGCACACGCATGTAGACCACAGACTGGTGGAAACAGCAGTGATGGGACGATGCTGTGGTACAAGACAGGACCAGCTATAGTATCAGAGAATGACTTTTAATTCCTAAAGCATTGCCACTGCCTCATCCAAGGCCATTGTCTTTGTTTCTCGAGCTTGTGTTCTGCACACTCCCAGGGGGGTTGTGGAGTCTCCTTCTCTGGAGATGTTTAAAAAACCCAACTGGACATGTTCCTGTGTGACTTGGTCTAGGTGGTCCTGCTGCGGCAGGGGGATTGGACTGGACGATCTTTCGAGGTTCCTTCCAACCCCTAATGTTCTGTGACTCTGTGTGAACTGCAGTACAGAAAGGGTTTTACTTTTCCTCTGCCTGCAACAGACATTCAAGCGTATTCCCTGTGGCTCTGCAAATACCAGCTGAAGGTGGTCAAGGATTTAACTGCTTGGTCTTAATTATTTATTGGAGACTAGAGTAGAGGCCATGCTCTTCCTGGAGTCTGTCCTGTTGCAGGGTCTGACGCTGGGCTGTTCTGCTTAGCAAAGGGTTTTTTAGCTTAGTCAGCTGCAGCCCATTGATTGCATCTTGGATTCCTCGTGGCTCCCCCTGCACTGCAGTAGTTTGCAGTGCCTTGCTGAAATCCGGTACCGGTGTGAGGGAGGCTCTGTGAGCCTGTGGGCAGAAAGATGCTGTTGGCAGAGACAGCGCGCAGCTTGTTCAGACAAACATGATGAATCATAGAATGGTTTCGTTTGGAAGGCTCCTCAGTTCCAACCCGCCTGCCATGGGCAGGGACCGCTCTCACCAGACCAGGTTGCCCAGAGCCCCATCTAACCTGGCCTTGCAGAAATGTGCCAGCTAATTGAGAAAAAGCTATTTATTTTCCAAATGTCTGTGCATGGTGTTAAAAATAGACCTCACTGTGGAAAACAACATATTAGAAGAGGAGAGTGGTTCATTCTGCTGAGTAGCTTTTCCCCTGCTGGAAAATGAGCTAGAAAAGGATATTAACTCCTACATCCTAAGACCCCAAATATTCAGTCATACAAGTCCAGTAGCTTTTATACTTACTTTGTACTTGAAATATAGGTAAAGATACAGTGTTGTGGAGGATTATTAGTATTTTTGAGGAAAATAAGTAGAAGTGTGGAGCTCTAGTAGTTGGAGTACTATAGTAGATAAGAGGGGATATGATTTTTGTGTCAAACTTTTTGTTGTAGAAAGGTATTGTAGATCAAGAGAGGTTCTCCTCCCGCTCTGCTCTGCCCTGGTGAGACCACATCTGGAATACTGTGTCCAGTTCTGGGCCACTCAGTTCAAGAAGGACACAGAACTACCGGAGAGACCAGCACAGAACCAAGAAATATGAAGGGAGTAGAACACCTCCCTGATGAGGAGAGGCTGAGGGAGCTGGGTCTCTTGGGCTTGGAGAAGAGGAGACTGAGGGGCGACCTCATTAATGTTTATAAATATGTGAGAGGTGGATGTCAGGAGGATGGAGCCAGGCTCTGCTCGGGAGCATCTAGTGATGGGACAAGGGTCAATGGGTGTGAGCTGGAACATAGGAGGTTCCATATGAATGTGAGAAGGAACTTCTTCCCAGTGAGGATGAGCCCTGGAAGGGGCTGCCCGGGGGATTGTGGAGTCTCCTTCTCTGGAGATGTTTAGAACCCACCTGGATGTGCTGCTGTGCGACTTGGTCTAGGGGATCCTGCTGTGGCAGGGGGATTGGACTGGATGATCTTTTGAGGTCTCTTCTAATCCCTAATGTTCTGTGATTCTGTGACAGCACAGCAGACTCACATTGGTTCCCACAGAGACAGGGAGAGGAGAATATCATGTTTCTGCAGGAAGGGGTTGGTTATAAAACATCTTAGTGAAAATTATGTAAAACTTCTCATTTTTACTTTCGTTGTTGGAGCAGCAAATTTGGACTTGGAAAAGAGAGTTTGTGTTCTGTTGTAAGTCATTACAACTACCCAAGGTCTTTGCAACTGAGATTTAACTGTGTGGAAAGCAGAGAGGGACTCTTGTAGCTTCTTATAACTGGCTGTTTCTCTGCCTTCCTACCCTGCTTTAGCAAGAGTGACCTCAGGTCATCTACATCATCTTGCTGTTGGTTTTATTTTACATAGCAGCTCTCTGGTTAGAGCTCTTGTGCTACAGGAGTGAGGGAAGAGGACAGCTGAGACTCAAATCCCATGTATGCCTGCCTGGAACTGAGATCCTGTTTTCCATTGCCTTGACTGCCAAGATGCAGGGGCGATATTGGATGCCTGGATGTGTCATTTCTTCTGGTTCTGCTTGAAGCATCATCCACTTGATGAAGCCACTGGACTACAGAGGGTAGAAGAGAAAGCCACAGTTTCCAGTGGTGAGGGAACAGGGGCTTCACTCACAGCGCAGATGGATGTTAAGGTGGATTGTAGTTCAGGTAAATGCATTTGCTGCCAGGTTGCAGAGTGCCTGCCTTACACTTCCTCTTAGTAATAAATACTCAGTTACTCTGTGTGAAAGGGATCCTCTCCAACATGGATCTTCGTAGACATGCATCTCAAAGCACGTTGTAGCTTAGAGGTCAGGGCGTACTCTGGAAGGAGGGAGGTGTGATTTTCGTGTTTGTTCAAGCTCTGCTGCACCTCAGTGATTGACAGCAGTGTCTTTTGTCTTCCACCTTTTGATAGAAAAGAACTGTCTTTCTCCATCTGACTCCAGGAAAACATTATGAGCTGTAAATCCCAAGGGAGACGTGGTTAAGGCTCTACAGTGCTCTTTGAAATGTATTCATTTCAGTTGGCAGCTTGGTCTAGGTGATCCTAGAGGATCCCCATTCAGGAGGATGGAGCCAGGCTCTGCTCAGTGTCATCTAGTGATAGGATGAGGGGCAGTGGGTCTGAGCTGGAACAGAGGAGGTTCCACATCAATATCAGAAGGAACTTCTTCCCAGTGAAGATGACAGAGTACCTGGAAGGGGCTGCCCAGGGTGGTTGTGGAGTCTCCTTCTCTGGAGATGTTTAAGACCTGCCTGGCCACGTTCCTGTGTGACTTGGTCTGGGTGATCCTGCTGTGCCAGGGGGATTGGACTGGATGATCTTTCGAGGTCCCTTCCAATCCCTAATGATTCTATGATCCTGCTCTTGCAGGGGGATTTGACCAGATGATCTTTCAAGGTCCCTTCCATTCCCTAGTGCTCTGTGATTCTTCTTCCCCTTTGTTACAGCACATGGACAACTTGTCTCTCCTAGCTAGCACTCCCCGTGCTTTCCATGGGGATATTCTGTGTTCTTTGTTCCCCTGTGGGACCAGACAGGTAAGAAAAATGCAGCTCTTCGCCCCAAATTCTCCTGTTCAAAGTGAAGTGATAATTACTAATGGGATTGTAGCCGGAGTAAGCTTTTGATCAGAAAAACCCTCTCATTCTTAGCCCTTTTTCTCCTGTGAGAAAGGCTTCCTCATCTCCAGCACAAGTCCTGGCACAGGAATGCCGTGATGAGATGGAATGACACATGCTCTGCAGAATGACAAAGCTGTTACCTTGGTCTTTTCTGGTGTTAAAATCCACTGGAAATCTCGAGTTCTCCTGACGTGAAGAAGGCAAGATGGCATTTTAACTCCCCTCCTTTAGGTCTTTTGCTTTGGAAAGAAGAAGACTGCTAGGAAACTTTCTTGAAAACTCTACCAGCAAAATCTACAGACTTCTTAGAGCCTGTACACGTTTGTGGAACACTGAGACTCAAACAGCAAACTCCATTACGTTGGTTGCTTTTGATTAGTTGAGTCCTGTTGGAATAAATGTCTCTCAGCTAAGGTCTTTCCTCAGTTTATTGAACAGTTTTGAAGTAATAATGGTGTTAGCTCTTCCCTCTGATCGCTGTGGCCCTCATGGTTCCATACTGTGCAAGTATTGGACTAGATGATCTTTTGGGGTCCCTTCCAATCCCTGATGATTCTATGATTCTAAGTCACATCTTGAAATACAGCAACTCTTCCTGCGTGACTTGTTCTAGGTGGTCCTGCTCTGGCAGGGGGATTGGACTAGATGATCTTTCGAGGTCCCTTCCAATGTTCTGTGATTCTGTGACTGCTCATGTAGCCCCAAAGCAGCTCTGACTTCCGCTCTGCTCTCTTTCAAACCACCATGCATCATCCCACCACAGACACTGGAGATCCTGCTGTTCCAAAGCAGAGCACCACAGCAACCATCAGGCAAGGGGAAGATGCCTGAAGTCAGCCCCTCTGAACCCTGCAGAGTTGGCAGTGTGGAGATTCTCTAGTGAGAAACCAAGGTGGTGGTTGCAGAAACAGCCAAGTAACTTGGGTGGAGACCCATTATAATTCAAATGGGGAAGGGGACATCTCTGTTCATTTTAGAAACTTAGGTGCTAACATCAGAACTTGGTCTAGGTGGAAAGGACGAGCAACAAGAAAGAGCAAGTCCCTTTGCTGGTTATTAGATCAGTTTGAGTCAGGAAGGAGGATTATTGTAGGAGGAAAATCGTGGTGGAATCATACAAAAATTGTGACAGAATCATGCAGCTGACCTGTGGTAGGCTGTACACATCTCTGCTCTCAGCTCTGGTTTCCACAGCATTAGGTGTGATGTATGAGCTGGGGGAACTTAGTCTCTAGAGGGACCCTTCTCACCAGTTTACAGAGCTCTCACGAACACATGGACTCACTCAAGGCTTTGTCCCCTAAACAGCATGGGCCAGCAACCCTGGGGAGGATACTGGGAGGCAGCAACATCTGAACAAGAGACCCGTGTTTCCTGGGGGGGGATACAAAATTTAACTGCCTTTTAATTTATTTCTGTTTAATTTCTTTCTCGTTTTGTTGGTTTTTATCATGTTTTTTCTTTGGGTTTCTCTCTGTTTTACAGTTCTTTTGGGCTCTTCTTTTGAGGCTGTGTTTGATGCGTTGGCTTCCCATCCGCTGCTCGTAACCATCTCTGCTATGAGTTGTGAGTGAGCCATCACCATGCTTCTGGGTTTTCATTTTGTTTTGTGCCTTTGTTATATATGGAATTCCAAGTTACACCTGAGCTTCCTTTTTCCTTCACGATGTGTTTGTTTCCCAGCAGGATCATGACACCCACCTAAGTGTGCTGCAGAGACCTAGAGCACTTGGGATTCTGCACGAGGGGCTTGCAGATGTTTGGGTGGGGCTAGAGACTGTGCTTGTGTCACATCTGTGGCTTCAGAGTCAGGGAGGGAAGAGTTCTCTCATCTTATATTTTTGGCTCCAGCTTCTCCTAGTAATTTCTGAATCCCTGTTGGACTAAAATACGCTGCTGCTGTTAATGATTCTACAAAGCACTGCTGTTTAAATTAGCAAGTTAAAACACACAAAAGAGGTGCAGAATTTGTCTCCACAGAAGAGGTGGACATGTGTGTCCCTGCATCTGCCCTGTGAGCCAAGCTGGTGGAAGCAGGAGATTCCTACAAGTCCCAGAGATACCTCCTTTTAGTCCAGCTAAAGCTTCCTTCCGCTTTTCCTTCTTATCACAACTTTTCCCACAAATCATTCCAATCCAGTGTATCTCTGAGTGCTTCCCATGATCTGTGGAATCTCCTCTCTCTCTTTAACACTTTCTCTATGACCTGCACTAACTGTCTTTTCACTTCCTTACTGCTGCAAATCGTTTTCCTGTTCCCAGGAGAGGTGGGTTGATGGTCCTAGATCACAGCAGGCCTGCCAGGGGCAAAGCTGGTGGATCCAGGGAGATGTTTGCACAGGCTTCCAGAAAGTTGGGAAGAAAACAGCTGTCGTGTTCTCATGAGAACAGGCATAAGAGACAGCAGGAGGAAAGCACTGGCATCCAAACAGAAGCTTTTGGGAGGGAAGCAGGAAACCAGGATATGCAAAATATAACAAAATGAATGAATTTTAATCTCTGCCTGTGAATGTGGTGTGAGGAGCAGGGAGTCAGATTAAAGAGGAAGGACAAGCACTCCTGGATCAGTGAAACCAAGTACAGGAAAGACAGACTTGATGTGAATCACAAAGGTGGCCCAGTTGGCTCTGAAACTACAAGTGGTCGTGAGTGTTTGAATTGGAGAAAGATGAAAAGCTGATGGGTGCAAAAGAGCACAGTTGAGAACAATACATCAACTTCTACTCTGCCCTGCCACATCTGGAATCTTGCATCCAGTTCTGAGCCCCTCAGTTCCAGAAGGACACAGAACTGCTGGAGAGAGGCCAGCGCAGAGCCACTGAGATGATGAAGGGAGTAGAACACCTCCCTTATGAGGAAGGGCTGAGGGAGCTGGGTCTCTTGAGCTTGGAAAAATGGAGACTGAGGGGTGACCTCATGAATGTCGATAAATATGTGAAGGGTGGATGTCAGGAGGATGGAGTCAGGCTCTGCTCAGTGTCATCTAATGATAGGATGAGGGGCAATGGGTGTGAGCTCAATCTGAGAAGGACCTTCTTCCCAGTGAGGGTGACAGAGCACTGGAATGGGCTGCCCAGGGGGGTTGTGGAGTCTCCTTCTCTGGAGATGTTTAAGACCCACCTGGATGTGTTCCTGTGTGACTTGATCTAGGTGGTCCTGCTGTGGCAGGGGGATTGAGCTAGATGATCTTTCGAGGTCCCTTCCAATCCCTAATATTTTATGAATCTGTGTTTTTTGTTACCCAATCCTCTCTTCGTGAGCTGCCGTACGTTGCCAACATACTGAAACGAGCACGAAGGATAATTGTTGCTCTGTGGCAGTGGTCTCACACGTTCTCCCGAGCTAAAGCTCATTTTAAACCCAGCACAACGCAATATACTTCATATCTCTGTCATCTCCCTGAGAGATCTGTATAATAAATTACTTTAGCTTTGCAGTAGACACAGTCTGAATGCAGAAACAGAGACACTTGACCCTGAGGAACATTTTTCACAGTAGTGTTGATGTGGAAAAATAGAAAGAAGTAATGTGTGGTATGAAAATGATTTCAGCTTGATAGCTTATTACCTTCTTATCATTTGGGGGATTCAAGTCAGTTGGGTTATAGATGGTTCCGTACTCTGAAGCTCCTAGCTGTTAGAGTTTCAGTTCTGTGTCAAGATAAAAGGGTAAGTGCAGAGTCTGGCATCTGGGCAAGAAGAACCCCAGGTACCAGGATAGGTTGGGGACTGAGCTGTTGGAGAGCAGTGTAGGGGAAAGGGATCTGGGGGTCCTGGTGGCCAGCAGGATGACCATGAGCCAGCAGTGTGCCCTTGTGGCCAAGAGGGCCAACAGCTTCCTGGGGTGGATCAGAAGGGGGGTGGTTAGCAGATCAAGAGAGGTTCTTCTCCCCCTCTGCTCTGCCCTGGTGAGACCACATCTGGAGTGTTGTGTCCAGTTCTGGGCTCCTCAGTTCGAGAGGGATGTGGAGCTGCTGGAGGGAGTCCAGCGTAGGGCAAGAAGGATAATGAAGGAGGTGGAGCACCTCCCTTATGAGGAGAGGCTGAGGGAGCTGGGTCTCTTGAGCTTGGAGAAGAGAAGACTGAGGGGTGACCTCATTAATGTCTACAAATATTTGAGGGCTGGGTGTCAGGAGGATGGAGCCAGGCTCTGCTCAGTGTCACCTAGTGATAGGACAAGGGGCAATTGGTATGAGCTGGAATAGAGGAGGTTCCACATCAATCTGAGCAGGAACTTCTTCCCAGTGAGGGTGACAGAGCACTGGAACAGGCTGCCCAGGGTGTTTGTAGAGTCTCCTTCACTGGAGATGTTTAAGACCCACCTGGATGTGTCCCTGTGTGATTTGGTCTGGGTGATCCTGCTGTGTCAGGGGGATTGGACTAGATGATCTTTCAAGGTCCTTTCCAGTCTGTAATGATTCTGTGATTCTATGATTCAAGTGTGAACCTGTCTGGATAGCAAGGATGCTTTATCCAGGCTTCTCTTCCACTGCTGGTGGGATGGAATTTCTTTGCTAGAAGAAGTAAAAAAGTCACCTGGAAGATGGATGTTGAATTCAGAAGCAAAGTCAGTGACAGCTGGGCATACAGCATGGGGTACGGTGAAGTGCTCAGGCAGGAACTGTTTGGATGGATAATAAGGTGTCTCCACAGCCATCGTTTGATTGCAGTGATTAGTGACACAGCCAAATATGGCTAAAAGAGCAGAAGATGCTGTCAACACAGTTGGCATCTGCCTACTTTGTTCAAAGCTCTAAGCATCCTGTCAGACCGACTGCGAAGTCTTGTGAGATGTAGTACTCTCCCTTTGCTGAGGCACCGTGGACACAGAGCCCTTTGGGTTCAGCTGCAGGTCTGGCTCGATGAACTGGTTGACGTTGGCTATTAAAAAGCAGCTGGGCTCTTGGTTTGCTTCTGAAAGAGGAGAGGAATGCATTTGCAAACTGCCTCGAGTTGGTTTCATAATCAGATCTAATTAAAGACCACAGAGATAGCCTGTCTGCCAGGAATAGCAAGTATTGATCTAAAAAGGTTTCCAGAGACGTTGCCAACTCTACTGAAAGCAGCACGTGTAGTACTTGCTTCGGCTCGTAACTGGAGAGACTGAAGATGGGGAAGAGCACGGAAGACAAGCAGCCATGGGCTGCAAACACTCAGCAATATTTGTTCCAGAAACACTACAGACTACGTGCTGGAACGGGTCACAATATGCTCTGATTTTATGGCTCCTGACATGTGTCCAAACACACTAGCTTCCACTCCTGATGGAAAAGAGGAGTCTCCTCTTGCTTTTGAATGTCTAGAGGGTGTTTATGGTGGTGGCTGATTCCAGCAGGTACCTTCCAATGGCCACTTTTATGGTGGTGGCTGATCCAGCAGGTACCTTCCAATGGCCACTTTTATGGTGGTGGCTGATTCCAGCAGGTACCTTCCAATGGCCACTTTTATGGTGGTGCTGATTCCAGCAGGTACCTTCTAATGACCACTTTTATGGTGGTGGCTGATTCCAGCAGGTACCTTCCAATGGCCAGTTTTATGGTGATGGCTGGTTCCAGCAGAAGGCCAGTGTTCTGCTTTGCAGGAACTCACATGAGTGAATTCATTAGAATTCTGAAGAATATTTTCCAGCCATCTCCATGCTCTGGGAGGAGTAAAATCATTAATATGATCTCTCAACTATTACCTAACTAAGCTGAAAGGATTTGGGGGCTGTTCTTATTGAAATGCAGGTTTTTCAGAACAATGACATCTTCAGGGGGTTAACTCACGTGTCTAAATATTCTTCTGGAGGCAACAGGAGAAAGAGTTGGAAGTTCATGCTCATCCCCCTGGGGAATAGTCACCAGAGGACTGCCTTCTTCCCAAGGCTAGGATATCAAGCCTTCACTTCTCAAGGTGAAGGGTGGGTGTCAGGAGGATGGAGCCAGGCTCTTCTCAGTGTCATCTAGTGATAGGATGAGGGGCAATGGTTGTGAGCTGGAACAGAGGAGGTTCCACATCAACATAAGGAACTTCTTCCCAGTGAAGGTGACAGAGCACAGGAACAGGCTGCCCAGGGAGGTTGTGGAGTCTCCTTCACTGGAGATGTTTAAAACCTGCTTGGATGTGTTCCTGTGTGACTTGGTCTAGGTGATCCTGCTGTGTCAGGGGGATTGGACTGGATAATCTTCTGAGGTCCCTTCCAATCCCTAATGATTCTATGATACTATGATCAGTTCTGTGTCGGAGTGGAGGATCCCGTGTTCCTGACCTGACCAGGCTGCCCTCAGGCTTTGCTTAGCTCATGTTATTCATGACTCCCTTTTGTACTTGTTCTTCTTTACCAGTTTTTATCCCTTGACCTGGAGTTTAAAAAGGAAAAATGTGGTCTTGGATAATGTTCTTAGCTCTGTACCTTGGCTATTGCTGTTCTAACCTGTCATCGTAACCACCTTGCACTCTGTAAAATAGGCGTTTCTTGAGAAGCAGAATGGGAGTTGCTGGCTGCTAGAGCAGAGCAGAAGGCAGGAGGAGCTTGTATCCCTTGGGTGCACCTGAAATTTGCTGTACAGTTCTCAGGAGCTAGCTGCACAGGGGAGCTGGTATTCTGCTCTGCCTCTGAAATGTTCTGTTTTCTCCCTTCAGCCTCGGAACGTCGCTGGTTTTCGAGGAACAGTCCGCTACGCTTCAGTGAACGCACACAAAAACCGAGTGAGTATTTTGGGGTTCTGAGGAATTGACAGCAAGGCTGTTTCTCCTCAAAAACCTGTTTTCAGAAGCAGGGGAAGTGAGAGGAGTGAGTTCTGGTTTGTCACCTGCAGAAGTTAGGTCATTAGATTAATTCCATTCATTCAGTGCAGCTGTTGGGTTGGTGTCTGGATGGAGCCAAGCTCTACACAGTGGCACTAATGATAAGACAAGGGGCAGTGGGTGTGAGCTGAAACAGAGAAGGTTCCACATCAATCTGAGAAGGAACTTCTTCCCAGTGAGGGTGACAGAGCACTGGGAAGGGCTGCCCAGGGGGGTTGTGGAGTCTCCTTCTCTGGAGACGTTTCAAACCCACCTGGATGTGTTCCTGATTGACTTGATCCATGGGATCCTGCTGTGTCAGGAGGATTGCACTGGATGATCATCCAAGGTCCCTTCCAATCCCTAATGTCCTGTGATTCTGTGGCTGTAAAATCAAAATTATAATTCAGTTATTGAATCATCTCTATTATTAAGCTGGGAGCCTTAGTAATCATAATTATTGAATTATCAGGCACTTTTTAAGGTGGAGGAAAAAAGCAACCCCTACCAAAGCAGAGATGAGGTTAAGTGCCAGGCTGCTTGCTGCTAGTTTCTAGCAGACCTTTGCTGTGAATCACCAAGTGCTAGGTCCCCAAGTCCATTCTCCACCTGGAATTTTTAATATGAATTAAATATTTAATGTATTTTAATATAAATTAAAATCAAGTGTAGAGCTGTCTCTTATTTTTCCCTGAAAAGCACCGTTATTTTCATGGCATCTGGCCTGTTTCATTCTAAACGCTTCCAGAAGTCTCATCCAACATTCATCTCAAAACACTCATTTGTCCATTTTCATTATGTTCCTGTGTAGACAGCAAACCATAAATCCTCTGGTTCTGCTGCTGAGTGCTTGCCAGATGGCAAGTGTTGACCCTCCTGCATTACCTCCAGGATGCTGGTGTTACCTGGGATGCATCTGTAGGATGACCTGTGTCATACGAGGAAGGTTCAAGTCTTCTAGGCAATAGAGTTGCTGTTTGTAGAATGGTGGAAAGTGTAATGTGGGGGGACAGCTGAATACCATCAGGAATTCATTTCATTTCCTGGGAGACTCTGAGAAATGTGGGGTGTCGTTTCTGGAAGAGCTGAACACACAGAACTGCTGGAGAGAGTCCAGCACAGAGCCGCAAAGATGATGAAGGGAGTGGAACATCTCCCTGATGAGGAAGGACTGAGGGGCTGGGTCTCTTGAGCGTGGAGAAAAGGAGGCTGAGAGGTGACCTCATTAATGCTGATAAATGGAGCCAGGCTCTTCTCAGTGTCATCTAATGATAGAACGAGGGGTGATGGGTGTGAGCTGGAACAGAGGAGGTTCCACATCAATATCAGAAGGAACTTCTTCATGGTGAGGGTGATGGAGCACTGGAAGGGGCTGCCCAGTGGGGTTGTGGAGTCTCCTTCTCTGGAGACATTTAAAACACATCTGGACACGTTCCTGTGCGACTGGATCTAGGTGATGCTGCTGTGTCAGGGGGATTGGACTAGATGATCTTTCGAGGTCCCTTCCTGTTCCTAATGTTCTATGATTCTGTGAATAGCACCAGCTGTAGCTCCATCAGCTGGAGGTATATTTAGGCACAAAAATCAGTGCATAGTGCACACTATTCTGAGAAATCATGTTGAAAACCACGATTCTGAGAAATACTGGGTGCTGAGCATCAAAAACAATGTCCTGTGCTTGACAATTTCAGCCCTAATCCCCACATTTCTCTGGTTACAGATCCATAAATGGTTGTGGAGCTTGATGAGGGTTTTGTAAAAGCCCTTGGGTTGATGATGTCTTGTGAAAAAGGGTTTGAATTATATTTAGCTTACAAATAATAACAAAAAAGACTTCCTTAATCTAGGTTATTTCCATTAATAAATATTCCACTCCTCTATATTCATTGAGGGAGAGTCCTGTGGAAAACTTGTGTTTTGTCAAATAGGTAAAAAATTCTTTCCTAATCTATTCATAAAAAGGAAAATAAATGAGGTTGTTCAGGTAACTGAATAATCTTGACATTTCCCAGCTTAATAAATGTTTGATCTTGCATCTTCAGTCTTTAATCTGGTTACTTGAATCACTGGAAGGGAAATATTACTTGTCCTGTGATGTTGGGGGATCTGGTTTAGGGGTGAGCTTCTAGAGTAGGGGCGATGGTTGGACTCAATGATCCCAAAGGTCTTTTCCAACCTGAAGGGTTCTGTGGTTCTTCAAATGAGGCAGCTCATCTGTAGAGCACACCTGGACTACTGAGCAGCATGGAACTTTGCTTCTCAGGCTTTGCCTCTCTTTCCTCCAGGAAATGGGTAGACACGATGATCTGTGGTCCCTCTTTTACATGTTGGTGGAGTTTGCAGTCGGTCAGCTTCCGTGGCGAAAGATCAAAGATAAGGTAGGAAACCTAGTGCTTCAGATAGAGTGCTCAGTTTTTCTTATGATGACTCTGTCTCTGCCTCCTGCAGCTCAGTGCTGCCTTTTGCTGAAGCAAAGCCAAAGCCTGCTTGTCAGCAGCTCTTGCTGCAAGATGCTGAGCTCCTTGGGTGTGTTCTGATGCAGAGCATGAAGCTTGTGTTGTTTGGAGTAACTAGACATTTTCATATGCAGTTGGTAATTGTTTGAGCAAATAACATTGACTTTGTTCTTGCAAAGCAGACAACAAAAGTGGAAGGGAAAGGCTGAGCTGTCCTTTTGGCAAACAAGCAGCCTTTAGAGAGGCAGGTGGACAACCCTTTGCCGTGCCACACGAGCCAGCTGTAAATTTAAATGGAATAAAGCTAACTGTTCGTGTTGTCTGGAAGTTCTTTGTGCTAGGGAATAAAATCCCTAGGAAGAAATAGGTCACCTGTGCAGAAGGCTCTGCTAAAGGACAGCTCCTGAAGAGTGTTCTGACTCAGAACTCCCCTTTAACCTTTACCCACAGTGATCAACCTTGTGTTGCTCGGAAGAGCGTGTAGAGACGGTGCTGGCTCTGAGAAGAGGCCATGTTCCAGGAGTGGCAAAACTAAATGGTGTTCTGGGAATTGATGAAAAGATGAATTAATGTAAGAGATCCGTGGCTGTGAGACGTTTCCTTGTTTTCCAGGAGCAGGTTGGCATGATAAAAGAGAAGTATGAACACCGAATGCTGCTAAAACACATGCCTTCAGAGTTCCACCTTTTTCTGGATCATATCGCAAGCCTAGACTACTTCACCAAGCCAGACTATCAGGTAGGAGCCTTTCTTTGTTACCAGTGTGACCCAGGACACTCTGGACTGGCATTTGGAATTCAAACATTTCAACCCTTGTGTTCTTATCTGCCTGAGGAGTACCTTGGCTAGGACCAGGAGGAATCGTAGAATCACAGAATCATTAGGGATTGGAAGGGACCTCGAAAGATCATCTCGTCCAATCCCCCTGACATAGAAATTGTGGCTAAACCTAGGGGCGAAAGAAATTGGAATGAGGCCTCTTTAAGTGTGGAACAGGTACCTAGAGGAGCGGTGGAACTTCAGTGCTTGGGATTTCCAAAAGCAAAATGAATGAGGAACCTCATGTGGCTTTGTAATTAGCCCTTTTTTGAGCAAATGATTCTATTAGAGATTTCCAAAGCTCCTTAGTGACCTACATCCTCCTGTTTTCCAATGTAAAATGATTTTGTCCCAATGCTACTGAAAAGCCCTGCCTTGAGATGGAAAGGGAAGGAAATCCTTGCAGATCCTCAGTGTCTCTGCCCATCTTTGTAGTCCATGGGTTGGGGGGGTGGTGGTGAAGCTGATCAGCCTCTCTGTCTCTGTTGTCCCTGATCAGCCTTTCTATCTGTTGTCCCTGATCAGCTCTCTGTTATCTCCTGCTTCAAGGGGTGTTTTGAGGGACTCAGACAAAAGAGCAGCAAGGCAAGGGCCATTCTTTCTTTGAAGTCCATCTGGAGTGCTTCCACCCATCATGTAGCATAAGCTACTTCTGCAGACAGAACAGCAATGATTCAGGGTTATTTGTCCTCCTGCTCATTCTGTTCCCTCCACAGAATGGGTCTCTCTGCCAGCTTCAGCAGCGGGGCCCCACAAGCTGCAGACTGCTCTTACTCCTCTGCTCCTCTCTCTCTGCTCATTATGTTTGAGCCACTCCACTTGTTGCTAGTCAGAGCCTGACAAATTTGAGCAAGACCAGCTTGTTATGCCTGAAGAGTCCATCTTCCTAGAGGAGCCCTGAAGAAGCCAAGGCTGGATCATCTGAACTATTCTGTGTCGAGGCAGTACAGTGGGTAGTTTCTGCCTCTTTCCAGGAGATACCAGCCCAAACAAATGTGCAGTTAAGAAGACCTCTTGCAGTCTTCCTTGGTCATACCAGGTTAGCTGTTCCTGGGCACAGCAGAATGAAACTCCGAATGGGAGGCTTGCAGTGACTGGGGAGACTCTTCTGGTCCCACATAACATTAGAGGTCTGCAGACAGAGGATCCAGTAACTTTCTGCATTCCTTCTAAAGCTTTAACCTGGCAACAGAAGTATAAAGGGTTCAGAGAAAGCTGAGGAGTCTCAGTAAGACCATGGAATAGCTTGGGAATAATGGCAGCTGAGGGCACTCCTGTCTTTCAGACGTAAGACCTGTGAGAGCTCTGTAAGATCTCAAAAGTCCTGCCAAGTCAAATGGAAGCATTACAGCAGCTACAGCAGAAAGGAACTGAAGTTGTTTGACTGAGTGGGTCCTTGACAGCATGAAGGGATGCTGAGGATAAAACAGCTGAACTACTAATTTTAGCATGTGGTTTCTTACTTCAGACTGCTTCAGTATCAAAGGAATGGAGGTGGCAGAAGCACTACCAGTTTTTAAATGGCTTCAGAAGATACCAGCCCCTGACAGTGACAGGTACATCATAAAGAGTCAGAAACTGTGTTAAAGACTGGGATTAGTGGACAGATAGGTGAGGATGACCTAATGATCAGAAGTCAGTTTGGTTTCTACAAGAGCATCACTTTACAACCTTATATGGAGCTCTTGGAAAGGAGCCTTGGAGAGTGTGGGGCTTAATTTCCAAAGGACATCTGACAGTAGTACTTGCCAAAGTAGCAGTCAGAAAGCAAATCATCTAGTCCAATCCCCCTGCAGCAGCAGGATTACCTAGACCTAGTCACACAGGAACACATCCAGGTGGGTCTTAAACATCTCCAGTGAAGGAGACTCCACAACCACCCTGGACAGCCCCTTCCAGTGCTCCATCACCCTCACTGTGAAGAAGTTCCTTCTGATATTTATGTGGAACCTCCTCTGTTCCAGCTCACAACCACTGCCCCTCGTCCTGTCACTAGATGACGTTGAGAAGAGCCTGGCTCCATCCTCCTGACACCCACCCTTCACATATTTATAGACATTCATGAGGCCATGCCTAAGTCTCCTCTTCTCCAAACTCAAGATACCCAGCTCCCTCAGCCTCTCCTTATCAGGGAGCTGCTCCACCTCCTTCATCATCCTTCTTGCCCTACACTGGACTCCCTGCAGCAGCTCCACATCCCTCTTGAACTGAGGAGCCCACAACTGGACACAACACCCCAGACGTGGTCTCACCAGGGCAGAGCAGAGGGGGAGAAGAACCATTCTTGATCTGCTAACCACCCCCCTTCTGATCCACCCCAGGATGCTGTTGTCCCTCTTGGCCACAAGAGCACACTGCTGGCTCATGGTCATCCTGCTGGCCACCAGGTCCCTCTCTCCTGCACTGCTTTGCAACAGCTTAGTCCCCAGCCTATACTGGTCCCTGGGGTTGTTCTTGCCCAGATGCAAGACTCTGCACTTACCCTTGTTATACCTCATTAATTTTTTCTCAGCCCAGCTCTCCAGCCTGTCCAGGTCTCACTGAATGGCAGCTCTGCCTGCAGGGGTGTCAGTGACACCACCCAGCTCTGTGTGGTCAGCAAACTTGCTGACAGTGCATGCCAATCCCTCATCCAAGCCATCAATGAATAGACTGAATGTTCTGTGATTCTGTGATTCCTGATCCCTTCTTTAGGCAGGGTGGAGATTAACCTGCCCTTGGTCCTCATGCTCGTGCTTCAGATTTTTTGTGACAGCTGCCTTCAGCTCCTTAATTGTTTCTGTAAATTTCTTCCAGCTAATCATGTCAGTTTTTGAGAACAGCATGAAAGAAAGAGGGATCACTGAAAATGAAGCTTTTGACTGGGAGAAGGCTGGTACAGATATCCTGTTGTCCACTAGCACCTCTACTCCACCACAGCAAAACACCAGACAGACCGCAGCCATGTTTGGGTGAGTGTTGAGAGTTGCACCAGTTACACTGTGGACACCCTCAGGAACAAGCTCAGTAATAAGTTCATTTTTGAAAGATTTTAAGGCTACTGTGACCCTGGGAAGTTGGAGCTGCATGGCAGTCACCCTGACTTCACTAACATATGTGTAAAGTAGTAGGACCCAATTCCAGACTTAACTGCTCTCCTGGAAGCACATTCTCTACTGGAGATGCATGTGTGTGTTGGAATCATATTAAGAGACATCTGGAGACCTTTGGCCTGGATTGATAGAACATGTGTGCTTGTATATTTTACAAATTACATGGCACATGTGCCTGGACCTTCTGTGAAAGCACCTGGTGTGAGGCACTTGTTGCCTTGCAGGCTGCTTTGTGATTGATAGTGAGCAGAACACAGCAGAGTGCAGGCACTAGGCACATCTCAAACACAGCTCCTTGACCTTTACAGGGTGTTTCATGTGCCAGTGCACAAGTTGGTGCTCAGAGATAGACTAAAATGGATAAGGTTTAGTTCACTGGTCCCTCTTGGCACTTTTGAGAGGGCTTCCATTAAGAGATAACAATAATCTTTAGTAGCATCGTACATAAAAGCTTAATATCGTAGAAGATACAAGTTATAAGGTTTATTAAGCATTATTTGCTCATGCAGAGAGAGGAAGTTTCTTCTAAGCTAAATACTGTGACTTGATCTAGGAGATCCTGCTGTGGCAGGGGGATTGGACTAGATGGTCTTTCAAGGTCCCTTCCAATCCCTAATGTTCTTGGTTCTGTGTGATAGGCAGAGTGATAGGACTGCTTCTTTTACCTTTCTTCTTGTCTCTTCCATAGGGTTGTCAATGTCACTCCAGTACCTGGGGACTTGCTTCGTGAGAACACCGAGGATGTCCTACAGGGTGAACATCTGAGTGATCAGGAAAATGCCCCTCCCATCCTCTCAGGCCGGCCAGCAGAAGTATTTGGCCAGACTCCAAACGCTGCTTTCAATGAGGCTGAAGTTTGGGAAGAGACAGATGTGAATCGAAACAAACTCAGGATCAGCATCAGCAAAGTAAAGAACAAGTATTTCTCTCCCGTGGCTCTGTTAGCTTTAGGACAGTGGATTCATAGACTGCTAGAACCTCCCTGGATCACTGATGTTAGATTTCTATGCTTGTAGGAAGTATATACATCAGCTGGTTTCCTCAGAACTCCTGAGGTGTTTCTCGGTCCTTTCCTGTAAATACTCTAGGTTGTGGTGATGTTGGGTCCTTGGATTTGATGATCTCTGAGGTCTTTTCCAGCCTCAATAAATCTGTGATTGTGTGACCTAATTTCTCGGAGGCATCCCCACTGAACAATCAGAACCGTAGAACCATTTAGGTTGGAGAAGACCTCCAAGATCATTGAATCCAACCATTAACCTAACCGTACCAAGCCCACCACTAAACCCCTTATTGCTGTCTACAACTACCCAAAAGGAGGTTGTGGAGAGACAGCAGTAAGGTCTCCTCTCAGCCACCTCCTCTTCAGCCTCAGCCGCTCCTCACAAGGTTTGTTCTCCAGACCTTTCACCAGCTTTGTTGCCCTTTCTGGACTCACTCCAGCAAGTCAATGTCTTTCTTGCAGTGAGGGGCCCAAAACTGAACTTGGTACCTGAGATACTGCCTCTCCAATGCCAGAGTGCAGGGGGAAGACCAATGTCCTGCTCCCTCTAACTACACTATTTCTGATACAAGCCAGGATGCCACTGGTGTGGCCTCACCAGTGCCAAGTGCAGGGGTACTTGGCCTTGTTGAAGCTCATACAGTTGGCATTTAGAATCACTTCAAAGCCTGTCTTTAACAGACATTTGTGGACCAGTGTTAAATCTGCCAGTCTTCTGAGTCTGACACACAAAGATAGTCTTTTCAGCCCTGTAGATACCTCCACTGTGAATCTGTGAACAGGACCAGCAGCGCTCTCTGGTAGAATCTGAGAGCACTCTGAGAATCATACAAATATCACTCATCTCTCACTACTAAATTGTGCCTTCCCAGAAGTTCTCATTTGCAGGCACATGAAATAATAAAAGCTTGGTGGAATGGGACAGTTTTGCTTCCAAAACATAGAAAAGAACCAGAATTACAGTTCTGTTAATTCCTATGTGTTTTTTTCTGTTCCCTTGACCACTAGATGCCTTGGTGCTCTTCAGTCAGACTGAAATGTGCTCAAGAGAGTCCCAAATGTAAGAGTCCTGTGCCACTTGGTCTAGGTGATCCTGCTCAGGCAGGGGGATTGGACTGGATCATCCTTCAAGGTCCCTTCCAATCCCTAAAGTTCTGTGATTCTCTGGTTTCTGTGCAACTTTATCTAGGTGATCCTGCTCTGGCAGGGAGATTGGACTAGATCATCCTTCAAGGTCCCTTCCAATCCCTAATGTTCTGTGATACCATGAAATGTCCCTTCTGCATGTCAGGTCTTACAGACCCAGCACTGTCATTCACAAGTCCTGCCACAACAGCAGCTAGGAGATCACAGTATCACAGTATTATCAAGGTTGGAAGAGACCTCATAGATCATCAAGTCCAACCTGTCACCACAGAGCTCAAGGCTAGACCATGGCACCAAGTGCCACATCCAATCCTGCCTTGAACAGCTCCAGAGATGGAGAGGTTCCTACAAGATCCACAGTGTGACCAGGCAACTCTCCTGCTGTTTTCTTGTCAGTTTACTGACAAAGCAGCTTAGGAAGTCAGTCAGTCAGTCAGTCAGCCAGCCAGCCAGCATCCCGACGAGCACTTTGGTTCTGATGAGCTCTGTAGTCTATGAAACAGAGCCTGGGGCATCATACCCTTAAGAGCTAAAAAAATCCACCTTTTGTGAGGGTTGTTATCTTTAATCTGATTCCTGCCTGTCCTTCCACTCTGCAAGGCTTATTATCTTTAGTGTGACTGTCACCGCGCAGAGGAGACAAAGGAAGCTGCAGATCTGATGTGGAAGGGCACAGCTTCACCTCTGCCTGTCATCAGGCATCCCTTGTGCCCTTCAGAATTGCCAGGGCAGCTGGTGGATAAAACACCCTTCTGCTATTTCCAGCTTCACCAACCTTCATCTTCCAGTCTTGTACCACTAGAATTAACTCCAGCTCTCCTTGTCTTCTTCTTTGTATTTAGGTTATGATTTGATCTTGCTTTTTTTTTCCCCTAATACCTTCCTAAGGCCATCTTTATTTCTCTGTTCACACAGATCAGGTCTCCCTCTGTCCCACTTCTCCCATTTCTGTGCTAAGATCAGTTTCCTTGCCCACTGTCACTGACCTTCCTGCATCCTCCTTCTGGTTTTTCTTCCTCCACAGGATCAAAGTTCTCATTCTGTATTTGTTTCAGAAACCTCTTCCTTCTCTACTATCCCCTGCCCCAATTCTCTGCTCTTGAATTTTACTGAGTTCACAGAATCACAGAACATTAGGGATTGGAAGAGACCTCAAAAGATCATATCCAGTCCAACCCCCCCTGCCACAGCAGGACCACCTAGGTCCAGTAGCACAGGACACATCCAGGTGGGTTTTAAACATCTCCAAGACACTTCTCCCTGGGCAGCCCCTTCCAGGGCCCTGTCACCCTCACTGGGAAGAAGGTCCTTCTCATACTGATGTGGAACCTCCTCTGTTCCAGCTCACAGCCACTGCCCCTTGTTCTATCATTAGATGCCCCTGAGCAGAGCCTGGCTCCATCCTCCCGATACCCACCCTTTCCGTATTTATCAACATTCATGGGGTCACCCCTCAGTCTCCCTTTCTCCAAGCTCAAGAGACCCAGCTCCCTCAGCCTTTCCTCATCAGGGAGATGCTCCACTCCCTTCATCATCTCTGTGGCTCTGCACTGGCCTCTCTCCAGCAGTTCTTTGTCCTTCTGGAACTGAGGGGACCAGAACTGGACACAGTATTCCAGATGTGGTCTCACCAGTGCAGAGTAGAGGGAGAGGAGAACCTCTCTCCATCTGCTAACCACCCTGCTTCTAATCCATCCCCAGGATGCCATTGGCCCTCTTGGCCAGGAAGGCACATTGCTGGCTCATGGTCTACAGTTACATCAGCTCCCTGCTCCTTTCACAAACACATTTGACCTTCAGTAGTCCCTAACCTTCTCCTGGCCTGGATGGATTAGAGATTAAATCATTATCATCTACTCTGCATTTATTGTAATGCCTGAAAGTTCTCCCCCACTGTCCCTCGCTGCAGAGACTCCTTAGTTATGCATTCCTAACTGGTCCTGAATGGTTTAGAACTGCTAATTTATGGGCACTGATTGACTTGCCACACACACAGTAAACACACAAAGGCAACTGACTTCAGCAGCAGCATTTTATGCAGAAGACTGCAGCAGGGGGATTGGACTAGATGATCTTTCAAGGTCCCTTCCAATCCCTTATGATTCTATGATTCCAAGCCTCTCTGTGGCCAGCAGATCAAGAGAGGTGATTTTGCCCCTCTACTCTGCCCTGGTGACACATCACCTGGAGTGTTGTGTCCAGTTCTGGAGCCCCAAGCCTCATTGCCCTCTACAACTGACTGAAAGGAGGTTGTAAAGAGGTGTGTGTTGGCCTCTTCTCCTCAGTAACTCATGATGAAGCCAGGGGAGATGGTCTGAAGCTGAGGCAGGGAAGGTTTGGACTGGATATTAGGAAGAAATTCTTTACAGAAGAAATGGTTGGGCACTGGAACAGCCTTCCCAGGGAGGTGGGTTGAGTCCCCATCCCTGGAGGTAGTTCACAAACATGCAGACATGGTGCTTCACACCCTGCTCCAGTGGCAGGCATGGAGGGGGTTAGTTTGTGTTTGTCGATCAATCAGGTGTTGAGGTTTTTGTTGTTGTGGGTCTGGTTGGTCTTGGTGATCTAGGAGGTCCTTTCCAACCGTGATTGCTCTGCGATTCTGTAATCGCAGGGCCTGGAGGAATTTGTTTAGAGGATCAACATTTTAGAAAACACGCAAAGAAAGAAACCCCACGCCAAGTCCAAACCACCCTGGCAGTTAGGAGATGGCTTAGTCGTAGCAATTGCATCAGAAGTACAAGACTGTACATTTGAGTCTGATACATGAACCCTGCATAGTATTTGAATTGGTTCTAAATCCATACCTTGTTTTAAGGTACCAGACAATCTCCAGGGCATGTGGACCCTTAGATTCCTTCAGATGTTGCTTGCGTTGATTATGAAAATGCAGTTGAAACTATCCTGGAAGACAGCAAAGAGCATCCATGAAAGCTGAGAAGTCAGTGTCTTTGATCAGATCTTGAAGTTCTCTGTGTTTTCCCCACACAGACGCAGTGCATGGTGGAAGAGGAGCAGAGAAATGGTGTCTGCCCCAGTTCCCCTGTCCGAGTGCCTCCGGAGTCCCCTACTGCTCAAGTGCGTTCCCTAAGATACCGCCGTGTCAACAGCCCTGAGTCAGAGCGTCTCTCCACCGCTGATGGCAAAGGAGATCTGCATGAAAGAAGGTTTGCTCGCCCTTTGTAGCCTCCTCCTGATTTTAACTGTGTCTTGGAGTTTAACTGTTGACACCAACCTAATCATCAGATCAGCAGGCACCAGCAGCTTTTTTCTGGGTGAAGGTGTTCATGGACTTCTTGATCTTTCTGATGAAACACTTATGTCTGTTAATAAGAAGGGTTAGTTGGAAAGATTCTCATCCTGTTCCTGGTAAGAACTTCCCATGTGGAAGGAGGGACATTGTCAAAGGGAAGGCAAAGTATCAGGTCAGAGAGCAGTCACAAAGCGTTTGGCAGTCCTGAGGTGAAAGGCAAGAATGGGTCTTGTTAGACCCATAAAGGGATGTATTTTGGGGATCACCTGGCTGACAGATCTTGAGCTGGTGGGTTTCACTATCTCATTATTTTTATTAATATTAAAACAGTAGCCAGATATTTTTATTAATAGTAAAAACAGTAGCAGGAGGATGGAGCCAGGCTCTTCTCAGTGTCGTCTAGTGATAGGACAAGGGGCAGTGGTTGTGAGCTGGAACTTAGGAGGTTCCACATCAATATGAGAAGGACCTTCTTCCCAGTGAGGGTGACAGAGCACTGGAAGGGGCTGCCCAGGGGAGTTGTGGAGTCTCCTTCTCTGGAGATGTTTAAAACCTGCCTGGACCTGTTCCTGGGTGACTTGATCTAGGGGATCCTGCTGTGGCAGAGGGATTGGACTGGATGATCCTTCAAGGTCCCTTCCAATCCCTAATGATTCTATGATATCAGCAAATAGCACTGCACTTGCTTGCATGTGAGAAGTACACCCTGAGTCTGAGGGTAGTGAGAACCCTTTCTCTCAGCCCCCCAGGAAGGAAAGACACAAAAAAACCCCCAAGATTAATGAAAATAATGAAAAGAAGCTTTTTAAAGTATTGTGTGCAGAACACTCGTGCTGCAGTCTGTCATAAAATCATTAGGGATTGGAAGGGACCTCAAAAGATCCCTTGGTGCTGGTCATGCCCTTCACATCCTTCATCACTCTGTCTTTCTCTTCCCACTGAAAGCCAGAGCATGGCCTGTGGCTGCAGGATAAACCAGTGAAACAGCCCCTCTAAAAGGAGTAGAGGAGAGACAAGGCTTCTTCTTAGAGACAACCTGGCAGACAATAGACAAGAGGACCAATTCTTCGTTCCTACTGTTCCCTACCACAAAAAATACATTAAATCCAGCTTTGCTTATTGCAGATCCATCAGGTGGCTTTTGCTGAGATGTCTGCTCACACAACTTTGTGTCCATCAGCCTTCGGTTCACCTTCAATGCCTCTTCATCCGAATCTGTTTCATTTTTGCTTGTACCTCTTCCCATCTCAGCTCTGACCTTCCACTGTGTTGAAGATCACCAGTTCTGTTTGATCAGTCCTTTCTCTGTTTCCCCTCATGCTTTCTGACACGTGGAAGGCTTTTCCCATAAGAGTCTGCAAGGGTTCTGTAGGGTCCATGGTGAAATCTTTTCACACTGCAGCTGCCTTTTGCTCTGCAGCAGACTCTCTGGCTCTGCACAGCAAGTTGGTGGCCTCTGGCAGACAGAGAAGAAAAGCAAACAGCAGGTGCAGGGCAGGAAACAGCAGGTCTCAGCTCCATTGTGGAGCAGAAAGACAGAAGTGCCACTGTCTTTTCCAACTGAGGTGCTGCCAGGACCATTGGGACACAGGGTGCTTCCAGGGCCTCTTTGGAAGGTGTTTCTGCATGGCTGCAGAAGCTTTAGGCTGTGAGCCACTGGACAATACATTACCCTTGGGAAAACCATGCTTGTGTATTCCCTGTAAACTCCTGTGGAGTATTCTGGTCTCTTTGGCAGATCAGAGATTCTTGCTCTCTTTGAAGAACTCATGCGGCCACCTTAGACACCTCAGTGGCTACTGTAGAGATAGTACAGTGCAGCAGAAAAGCCCAGGAGAGACACAGCTAAGTCAGACAGTAGATTAAAGCATTAGGGATGTTTTGTGTTTGGGCTATATTTTTTTCCACAGACCAGTAGAACTAACCAAAGGGGAGAGAGTATATTGGTGGTGTTGCTGGGGGAAACTGGTTATCATCCTGGTACCTGCAAGGTGCTGGATTGTGAGAGGTGACCTCATTAATGTCTATAAATATGTAAAGAGTGGGTGTCAGGAGGATGGAGCCAGGTTCTTCTCAGTGTCAGCTAGTGATAGGACAAGGGGCAGTGGTTGTGAGGTGGAACAGAGAAGGACAGCAGGATGACCATGAGCCAGCAGTGTGCTCTTGTGGCCAAGAGGGCCAACAACTTCCTAGGGTGCATCAGAACAGGGGTGGTTAGCAGATCAGATCAGAGCAGATCAGAGGTTCTTCTCCCCCTCTACTCTGCCCTAGTGAGACCACATCTGGAGTGCTGTGTCCAGTTCTGGGTTCCTTAGTTCAAGAAGGACACAGAGCTGATGGAGGGAGTCCAACGTAGGGCAATGAGGATGATGAAGGAAGTAGAGCACCTCCCTTATGAGGAGAGGCTGAGGGAGCTGGGTCTCTTGAGCTTGGAGGAGACTGAGGGGTGACCTCATCAATGGCTATGTGAAGGGTGGATGTTAGGAGGATGGAGCCAGGCTCTTCTCGGTGTCATCTAGTGACAGGGCAAGGGGCAATGGGTGTGAGCTAGAACATGGGAGGTTCCACATGAATATCAGAAGGAACTTCTTCCCACTGAGGGTGACAGAGCAGTGGGACAGGCTGCCCAGGGGGGTTGTGGAGTCCTCGTCAGTGGAGATGTTTAAAACCCACCTGGATGTGTTCCTGTGCGACTTGGTCTGGGTGATCCTGCTGTGTCAGTGGGATCGGACTGGATGATCTTTCGAGGTCCCTTCCAATCCCTGGTGCTCTGTGGTTCTGTGAACTGGCTGCCATACTGAAGCAGTTTAGGGAGAGCATCTTTATACCACTGCAGGTTCTAAAGAGAACATTTTTGCTGAAGCCTGTCTTTCAGAAGCGCACCCCAAAGTGAGTGGGATGAACTAGACACTTCAGCTCTTACAGTCCCTAACTTTAACCACAAGCCTGATGTGTTTTTCATGGTTTCATGTTCTGACTTTAGATCTCGGATGGATTTACCTGGCTCTCCATCACGGCTTGTATGCTCTTCGCAGCCAGCCCAGATGCTGTCCATTGATACTGGCCAGGCCGACCGGCAAGCGAGTGGTAGGATGGATGTGTCTGCTTCAGTGGAACATGAAGCCCTCAGCAATGCTTTCCGCTCAGTGCCGCTCGCAGAGGAGGAGGACTTTGATAGCAAGGAGTGGGTTATCATTGATAAGGAGACAGAGCTGAAGGACTTTCATCCAGGTGCTGAACCGAGCACGTCGGGAACCACAGATGAGGAGCCTGAGGAACTAAGACCTATTGAGGAGGGTGAGGAGAGAAGGCGCTTGGGAGCAGATGCTGCAGTCAGACCGAAGACACATGACCGAAGTCGGGGTATGCAAGCTGTGACCGAGGAGGACAGTACCCACAGGCACGAAGGACCTTCTCAGACAGTATCTGACAGTAAACATGAACAGCAGACTGGAAGTCCAGCCCACTCCCCCCTACATTCAGCACCAGCCATCCGACAAAGGAGACGAGAATCTGAACCTACTGGTCCTCAGAGACAGGTAAGATCCCGGGGTCGCTGTCTTGTTGCCTAGCACAGCACCATCCTAGGAGACTTCAGCTTATGCTGAAGAAATCTGTGGATGCTCTTGGGAGATTCTTTCTGTCAGTGCTTGCAAGTGTTGAGTGCACCTTAAAGCGCTCCCTGTAGCTAGTAATGTTGTCCCCTTCTAAGGACACACTCCTTAAGACCTTTTAGCCACTTTGGCACAGAGACAAGAGGAGAGCACACTTTGATTGGGAGTATCTTTAATCAGTTGTCTCACTGCTCTCCCATGGTGTTTTGTTAATGACAGCTTAGTTGTCTGGTGGTATCGCGTCCAAATCTTCTCCACGTAGCTTCTCAGCACCAGCAGCAGTGTACTGCAAGAGAGTGCTCTCTGATCTAATCACACATCAGCCCTGGGCAGGTCTGCAGCAATGCAATTCATAAATAACTCCCTGAAATTAGACTTTCTTCTAACCACCTCCTGAAAAACCAGCACACATCTCCTGTCAACCGCACTTCAGCGACTGGCTGTGTCCTTACCAGGTATTTACTTAGAGGAATGTTCTTTACCTGCTGTGTTTTCTTCCAGATAGTTGTAAAGGGCTTTTTAATGTCATTTTGGCTTCTTTCTGTTGTCCTCTGAAGATACAAAGAGGTTTGGCTTTTAGTGGGAGGGATTTGATTAGATTTCCTGATGTGATGCACTGCTAGGCTCAGGCTTCCTCTGTCGTATCTAATCTTCATTTCTCAGGCATTCTCTGTCCCAGAATGTTCACTACAAGAGACATTCGAGTTGTTCTCTTGAGGGACCTTTGTGTTTCTGTGTTAATGAAGCTCTCTCGTGCACAGGGGATCTGTATGTGCAGCTGAGTGTCAGGGTGCGTACGCGGTGATACCGTCCCGTGTGGCAGGCAGTCGTGCAGTCTGCTCGTTCCTCTCTGAAAGACAGTCATTCCATCTCTTGCTCCTTCACAAGCTTCTCTTCCCCAGACACCAGAGAGGTACAAGAAGCAAGTGGTTTTGTCAGCAAAACGTGCACGAAGCAAGACACTCTCTACAAATACTCAAAGCAAATCCTTGCCTGCTGGGCAAGGTGCTCCTTTCCAAGGTGTTTGAGCCTGCAGCATTTACAGGGAGGATGGAAGTGCTGACATCAGGTGCCAGTGGAGTAGTAGCAGCACATACTGCTCGTGAAGGCTGTATCCAGGTGCCAGGTTCCTAGGTGGAGGTGTTTGCTGTACAAAGCCCATAAGCTGAGTGCCCCAGATACCTAGAGACTGCACAGGAGAGAGCAGCAGAGGTGGAAGGGGCTGTGTGTGAATCTGCTCGTAGCTTGGTCAGCGCAAAAGCTTGTGTGCAAAAGTGCACACAGCTTGGTGTGCCACATCTGCAAGGTGTGATGAACACAGCAAGAGCCAACTGATAAGAACCAGCTGTAAGAACCCACAGGGGACACAGTATTGATTTATTTAGTGTAACCAAAGAAGTCTTCTTGGCCACAGCGTGTAGTACTGCTCTGTGAAGTGCCTCAAGGGGTTGGTGTGATGCAGTGTGAAGGCTGCTGATCCTTGCACAGACAAAAAAGGTAAATTAACAGTGTGGTGGGTGATCACTGCTCATGTAGTAGACAGCCTTGATTCTCCAGCAGATGTGGTGGGTTTGTTGCTCCTGTGTTCTGAAATATTCTCTGGTTACTCCTGGTCCAGACCAACACTGGACTTGCTTGCTGGCCAGGATGTAGTTGTGCTTCCTTTGATGTCTGGACCTTGCAGTCACCTCCCTCTACACAGCTTTGCTGTAACATTCATGTTGTTCCATTTGCTGTTACAAAACCATCTGCTGACTCTCAGAAGAGCGATGACTTGGTGTCTAAAGGAAAACAGAAGCCTGTTCTCTCTCCTCAGGTACAGCAGAGATGGAGGGACAGCTGGTTGAGGCAGTAATAAGTTGATTGAGAACTTAACTAATATAAATACTAAAGGCCTTACTAGCAACATCAGATGATTCCTGTAGCTCAGGCTTTGCCTTCCTCTAGGTTTGATCAAAACTGTAATTACACAGCATGTGGTGAGTGTGTGTAAGTCTTTCTTATCTTTGAATGGAGTGTTTAAGATAGGTAAAGACATCACTAAAAGCAGAGCTACCTCGTTCAGGTCTCTTGAAAACTGATGCTCATCCATTTGTATCAGCAGATTACTAATGGGGAGCAGATGGGTCATCCATAGAATCACAGAATCATTAGGGATTGGAAGGGACCTCAAAAGATCACCCAGTCCAATCCCCCTGACACAGCAGGATCCCCCAGACCAAGTCATACAGTCAGTCTGGGTTAGAAGGGACCACAGGATCATCCAGTTCCAACTCCCCCACCATGGGCAGGGACACCCCACCCTAGATCAGGCTGGCCAGAGCCCCATCCAGCCTGGCCTTAAACACCTCCAGGGATGGGGCCCCAACCACCTCCCTGGGTAACCCAGTCCAGGCTCTCACCACTCTCACAGTGAAGAACTTCCTCCTCACATCCACTCTACATCTACCCATCTCCAGCTTTGCTCCATCCCCCCATGTCCTGTTGCTACCTGACATCCTAAAAAGCCCCTCCCCAGCCTTTTTGTAGCCCCCTTCAGATACTAGAAGGCCACAATAAGGTCATCTCAGAGCCTCTTCTTCTCCAGACTGAACAGCCCCAGCTCTCTCAGTCTGTCCTCATAGGAGAGGTGCTCCAGCCCTCTGACCATCCTCGTGCCCTCCTCTGCACTCGCTCCAGCACATCCACATCCTTCTTGTCATCAGGGCTCCAGAACTGGACGCAGGGCTCCAGATGGAGTCTCACCAGAGTGGAACAGAGGGGGAGAATCACCTCCCTCGACCTGCTGGCCACACTTCTCCTGATGCAGCCCAGGATCTGGTTTGCCTTCCGGGCCACAACTGCACACTGCTGGCTCATGCTGAGCCTGTCATCCACAAGCACCCCCAAGTCCCTCTCCTCAGGGCCACTCTCCAGCCAGTCACTGCCCAGCCTGTATTTGTGCCCAGGATTGCCTCGATCCAGATGCAGGACTTGGTCTTGTTGAACCCCATCAGGTTGGCTTGTGACCACCTCTCCAGCCTGTCCTGTAGGAAGAAAGATACTGTAGGGCCAATGAGAGGGATGGTGCTGTCCTCACATCCTCATCAAGCTGTGTGAGTCTGAGGGCAGCACAGATGCTGCTGTGAGGAAAGTCGAGCACAGAGGAGGCTCTAAACAACCTGGGGAAGCTGCTGACCCAAATATTCTCACATATTAGATAGCTCCCAGTTTCAGCTAACAGAGAGGCTGCTGTGGAGTGCTGACCCCGTGGGGAAGCCCTGGTACAGACACAGAACAGGTCTGTCATGGAACTGTGTCCTGTTCAAGCCTTTTTGCCTGTGCACTGCTCAATGCAGCACTGAGCACCCAGCTTGCTGCTTACCAGAGCAGTCAGGGTTCACTTTAATGAAGGCATTTCAGAAGTGGACTCATAAACCCCTGCTGATTTGTGTGCACTCATGTGCAGGTAAACCTGTGAAACAGATAGAGAAGAGGAGGAAAAGAATTGGACCTGCTCTTCGTTTTCACGTGTGTACCATCAGGAATGGGGTCACCAGCAGGAGGAGGGAGGTGATGGTGCCCCTGTACTTGGCGCTTGTGAGACCACATCTTGAGAACTTGGTTTTGGGCATCTCAGTATCAGAAGGACATTGAGGGGCTGGAGAGGTGCCAGAGAAGGGCAACAAGGCTGGGGAGAGGGCTGGACAACAGGCCCTCTGAAGAGCGGCTGAGGGAACTGGGGTTGTTGAGTCTAGAGAAGAAGAAGCTGAGAGACCTTCTGTCTCTCTACAGCTACCTCAAAGGAGGTTGTAGCAAGGCTGGTGCTGCTCTCCCAAATTACTGATAGGATGAGAGGAAATGGCCTCAAGTTGCTTCAGTGGAAGTTCAAATTGGATCTTAGGAAGCAGTTCTTTCCTGAGAGAGTGGTTGGGCACTGGAACAGGCTGCCCAGGGAGGTGGTGGAGTCCCCATCCCTGGAGGGGTTTAAAAACCAAGCAGCTGGAGCCCTTGAGGGCCCATGGTGTAGGGGTTAGGGAGCTGCCGGGCTGAGGGCTGGGCTTGATGATGCTGGAGGTTCTTTCCAGCCACGATGATTCTATGATTAATGATTAATCCTGACTCAGGATTGCTTACACAGTAGGAAATGATCAGTATCCACACCTAGCAATATATTTTATACACCTATCAGTTTCTTAAACATGCTGAGTACATTCACCACCACTTGACAGGGACAGCAACCTCCTGCTGCCTTCCTGTTGGAAAGAATCATAGAATCAAAGAAATACAAACGTTCCCACTTCCATGAGTTTCAGCAGTTATCCCTGACTGTAGGTCTGTGCCCACAGGTACTTCTCGACTCTGAATTTCCCTTGCTGCTGGTTGTTGGCATTGCACAAAATGTTTTGAGACTTGCCTCCCCAAAACGTGTCTGTTCAAATGATGTCACGTTTGAAAAACACAGGAAAAGTGAAGCAGTAGCAGGAGATGGTTTTTAACTCTTCCTTACCTCTTGGGTGTGTTCTGCAGAGTGCAGAGAGTGTTTTGCTTACTCTGTCTCACAGTCCCATTCCCCAGAGCCAAGGGTTCATCTGGTAGAACAGGTCTCACTGAGAAGAGGCACCGGAGTATTTCCTCACCAATTTCACTGTGTAGTGAGAATCACTCTTAAAAAGGTCTCTTTTCTTCCCCCACACCTGGCCTTCCACAGCTGGGAGAATGCCACAAGAGGACTGGTGTATTGTTCATGTCTTGATCCTGGGAGAGCAGCACTGTGAAGCTTGTGAGGCTGCTTAGTGTGAAGACCTGTGTTGGTAGAGCTGTGGATAAGCCAGGAGGCAATCAGAAGCACATTGTGCTGGCTACCAGGGCCAGCTTCACTTGGAAGTCCAACTTTATCTGGATGTGTTCCTGTGTGACTTGGTCTAGGTGACCCTGCTGTGGCAGGGGGATTGGACTAGATGATCTTACGAGGTCCCTTCCAATCCCTGATGTTCTGTGATTCTGTGATCACTGGTTTTCTTCTGTCAGAAACTCTGCTGAGACCCTCCCTGAGTGAAAAAAATACTTTCAGTTCTGGGGATGATCTCAAAGGTGCCTCCAGATGCTCCTGAACTTCATCATCGCCTCGTGAGAGGGATGCCATAGGTGTGATGTTGCCTGAGAGCCTTCAGAGCAGCACAACGCAGCTGGTCGGAGGACAACCACTTCAGCAGCACCAGGATGCTCTTCTCTTCCTCCATCGATTTGAGTTGGTGATGCTCAGATTGGTGATGCTCAGATAAAGACACAGGAGAGGGTTGCTTCACATCGACCTCTTGGAGAGCAGTGTAGGAGAAAGGGACCTGGGGGTCCTGGTGGCCAGCAGGATGACTATGAGCCAGCAGTGTGCTCTTGTGGCCAAGAGGGCCAACAGCATCCTGGGGTGGATCAGAAGGGGGAGTGGTTAGCAGATCAAGAGAGATTCTTCTCCCCTTCTACTCTGCCCTGGTGAGACCACATCTGGAGTGTTGTGTCCAGTTGTGGGCCGCTCAGTTCAAGAGGGATATGGAGCTGCTGGAGAGGGTCCAGCATAGGGCAGTGAGGATGATGAAGGAGATGGAGCAGCTCCCTTATGAGGAGAGGCTGAGGGAGCTGGGTCTCTTGAGCTTGGAGAAGAGGAAACTGAGGGGTGACCTCATTAATGTCTATAAATATGTGAAGGGTGGGTGTCAGGAGGATGGAGCCAGGCTCTGCTCAATGTCATCTAGTGATAGGACGAGGGGCAATGGTGTGAGCTGGAACAGAGGAGGTTCCATATAAATATCAGAAGGAACTTCTTCCCAGTGAGGGTGACGGAGCACTGGAACAGGCTGCCCAGGGGGGTTGTGGAGTCTCCTTCTCTGGAGATGTTTATGACCCACCTGGATGTGTTCCTGTGTGACTTGGTCACGGTGACCCTGCTGTGTCAGGGGGATTGGACTGGATGATCTTTCGAGGTCCCTTCCAATCCCTGATGTTCTGGGATTCTGTGATCAAGGACAGGGCTCTGGAATTTTGGCTGTTCTGAGCTGCATTTCTGGTTCCCGTAGTGTGGAGCCCCGGGGTGCCCCCAGTGTTACCTGCACAAACTGTCTGGTTTACACTGAGGACTGAAAACCCAGCAGAGCCTTCTCTTGGTTATATTTTGAGCCCAGTGGCCTCTGTGGTGCCAGACTCTGGAGCAGTGATGAAGGAAATCCTTGTCACTCCTGCAGACAGCAGGAGGAGAGGACAGAAACTGCACTTTCACTGGCTTTGAGGCAGAAGGAAGAAAAGCTGGGCTGAAAGAATGGAGTGATGGGTGGAAGCAAAGCTCAGAAGCTCTCAGGCTCATACCCTGGGCAGAACACGTAGGCTGGAGGAGAAGGAAGCAGCAAAAATCAGACACAAGGAGGTGTTACATCTTGGTTTCCTTTCCATTCTGCAGTATCATGTGTGGGCTGTTCTGAGGAGACCTGAGGAACCATTTCTCAGTGGTGAGAAACAGGTGCTTCTGAGCAGCAGACTCTCATTGCCCCCTCACGCGGTGTAATTCCTATAGAACCGCACTGGATGCCTCTTGTAGATGATGTGGTTCTTGGACATTCAGCTCCTCTGGCTTCACTCCACTTGCCAGCTGATGGAGAAGGATGTCTGTAGAGTTGGCCTCTGTCCCTGTCCTCTTGAGATTCTGGATCCCTGTGCATCCACGTGATGGGAATAAAGGGCCAGCAGAAGTGTGATACAGTCAGAGAAGTGATGCCCATGTGTCTCATGATACACAGATGCAGAAGTCATAACCATCAAAACCTTAAGCTGGGTAGAAATTTCTAATTACATTTTATATCTGAAAAATATATTGAGCTCTATCAACATTATGTTTCTGTGGGACTTCACCTGAGAGGTGACATCATCCAGAGGGACCTGGTCAAGCTGGAGAGGTGGGCACAAGCCAACCTGATGGGGTTCAGCAAGACCAAGTGTAAGGTCCTGCATATGGGTCGAGGCAATCCTAAGCACAAATACAGGCTGGGCAGAGACTGGCTGGAGAGTAGCCCTGAGGAGAGGGACTTGGGGGTGTTTGTGGATGAAAAGCTCAACGTGAGCCAGCAG
>VXBP01003982.1:37581-86055 GCA_013400115.1 Rhinopomastus cyanomelas
GTTCAGTCTGGAGAAGAGGAGGCTGCCAGGTGACCTTATTGTGGCCTTCCAGTATCTGAAGGGGGCTACAAAAAGGCTGGGGAGGGACTTTTTAGGATGTCAGGTAGCGACAGGACGAGGGGGAATGGAGCAAACCTGGAGATGGGTAGATGTAGAGTGGATGTGAGGAGGAAGTTCTTCACTGTGAGAGTGGTGAGAGCCTGCAGTGGGTTGCCCAGTAGGGTGGTGGAAGCCCCGTCCTTGCAGGTGTTTAAGGCCAGGCTGGATGGGGCTCTGGCCAGCCTGGTCTAGGGTGGGGTGTCCCCACCCATGGCAGGGGAGTTGGAACTGGATGATCCTGTGGTCCCTTCTAGCCCTGACTGACTGTATGACTTGGCCTGGGTGATCCTGCTGTGTCAGGGGGATTGGACTGGGTGATCTTTTGAGGTCCCTTCCAATCCCTAATGATTCTGTGATTCCACATACTGCTGCTGCCCAGATAGAGCAGAATAGGCCTGATGGAAGTTGGCCCAGCCCGACTGTGGCCAAGGGCAAAGGGATAAAAGGGGCCAGCACCTGCAGCACTGACACTGTAGTTTGATTCTTAGAGCATCAGAGGAGAAAAGCAGCCTCTCTGCATCCCCAGTGTCAACCAGGAGGCAGCAGCTAGGGGTGTGTTTGTTGGTGGGATGTTGTGAGTTGCCCCTTTGTGGCCACTGCAAGGTCCTGTACTGTAAAAGAGGTCCATCTGGGTAGGTCACAGAATCATAGAATCATTCAGATTGGAAAAGACCTTTAAGATCACTGAGGCCAACCATTAAGCCAGCTGTCCCGAGGCCACCGCTAAACCTTGTCGTAGAATCACAGAATCATCATGGCTGGAAAGGACCTCCAGGATCACCAAGCCCAGCCCTCATCCCAACAGCTCCCTAACTCTTAGACCATGGCCTCAAGTGCTCTAGCTAGTTGGTTTTTAGACACCTCAAGGGATGGGGACTCCACCACCTCCCTGGGCAGCCTGTTCCAGTGCCCAGCTACTCTCTCAGCAAACAACTTCTTCCTAACATCCAGTCTAAACCTCCCCTGATGCAACTTGAGGCCAACTTGGGGATCATTTCTTTTCATGTTTAATGCTCTCCACAAGCTGCATAGCTCTCAGACACACAGATTCCTGCCTCAAAGGGCTGCAGAGGTGCTGAAGGTGACAGGAGGGAGATGAGACTCAATGAAGTTCAGCTCTTTTCCTCTTGCAAGGGCGACACCTCTAGCGGGATAAGCAGAGCGGTCTTGGCTTAAGAACATCCCACGTTGCGTTTTCACGTTGCCCCGTTAGGGTTTGAAACTTGCAGAGGCTTCCTGAAAGCAAATGCAACACGAGGAAGGGAATGGATTTGAGAGGAGGAATGGTCTGGTTTTAGAAATTGAGGTGGTTGGCCCCTGGGAAAACACTAGCTTCATGACAGAGGTAGAAAGGGGAGGAAGGGCTTAGTATTTTCAGGGAGATGATCTGAAGTCATTCCCAGCAAAGCAGACAGGGGCTACCACTGTTTCTTCGTCCATCCCTCCTACTGAGGTTGAAGGACCTGCTGCTCTACAGTAGAAACTGCTCTCAGACAGTAGCTGTATGGGAAGGCAAATGCAGTCAGACCCACCAAGCAGCCCTGGCAGGAGGACTCTTCCTGCACAACAGCACAAATCCATCTCCATGGGGTTTTGGAGACTGGATGGGCTATAAGTTCACATAATCATAGAACGTTAGGGATTGGAAGAGACCTCGAAAGATCATCCAGTCCAATCCCCCTGACACAGCAGGATCCCCTAGATGAAGTCACACAGGAACACATCCAGGCGGGTTTTAAATGTCTCCAGAGAAGGAGACTCCACAACCCCTCTGGGCAGCCCGTTCCAGTGCTCTGTCACCCTCACTGGGAAGAAGTTCCTTCTCAGATTGATGTGGAACCTCCTCTGTTCCAGCTCACACCCACTGCCCCTTGTCCTATCACTAGATGACACTGAGCAGAGCCTGGCCCCATCCTCCTGTCACCCACCCTTCACATATTTATAGACATTAATGAGGTCACCCCTCAGTCTCCTCCAAACTAAAGACATCCGGCTCCCTCAGCCTCTCCTCAGAAGGGAGCTGCTCCACTTCCTCCATCATCCTCGTTGCCCTACACTGGACTCCCTCCAGCAGCTCCACATCCCTCTTGAACTGAGGAGCCCAGAACTGGACACAATACTCCAGGTGTGGTCTCACCAGGGCAGAGTAGAGGGGGAGAAGAACCTCTCTTGATCTGCTAACCACCCTTCTTCTGATCCACCCCAGGATGCTGTTGGCCCTCTTGGCCACAAGAGCACACTGCTGGCTCATAGTCATCCTGCTGGCCACCAGGATATCCAGTTCACTTTCCCCTACACTGCTCTCCAACGGGTCAGTCCCCAGCCTATCCTGGTACCTGGGGTTGTTCTTGCCCAGATGCCAGACTCTACACTCACCCTTGTTTTACTTCATTACAGAAGCAGGAAGGGGACCTAACAGTGCGTCTTCTCCTCATGTCCTCCCGTGGCTGTGTGTTTTGAATTTCTCACTGAAAGGAAAGTTACACTCTGCTGGCCAGTCCTCCAGTTGCCAAAACTGGAAGCATTAAACCTCCACCAGCAGGTGCTCTGTAGAGAAGTGTTCTGGAAGGCCAGCAGCATGAGTGTGAGAACATCCACAAACAGCCCCAGAAGTTGCCTTTTACACCCGGCTCCAGGGATGTCCATAGTCACTAAAAGACCCCCCCGAGAGTCCCTCACTTCTGAACAGCTGTGATCATTTTAGCACCAGGAGTTTCCTCTTTGCCATGCACGTGGTTCCCAGGTGTGTTCAGAGTTTGCCTGTTGCTTGTCTGCAAGTAGCCCAATGAGACGTCACGATGAGCGATACCGGAGGAACAGAGAGGTCAGGCGTGTGGCAGGGGAGTTGGAACTGGATGATCCTGTGGTCCCTTCTGACCCTGACTGGTTCTATGACTTGGCCTAGGTGATCCTGCTGTGGCAGGGGGATTGGACTGGGTGAGGGCCCTCCCAGTCCCTAATTCTAAGAGCCAGAGGAGGGGAGTGATGTAGCAGAGCCTGACCCTGCAGGTGTCACTTGTGTCCGCATGCAGCCGGGGAGAGCACGGCAGGTTCCCACGGTGCCCGTGGTGTTCCTGGGAATGTGTAGACACAGAGCAGTCAGTAAAGCCCCCTCCCATGTAGAGCATTTTCCACCTGCCAGCGAAGATGTCTGCAGCATGCGCATCGCAAACCAGGGGCGAGTCAAGTCTTTGCCTGACACCTTTTCCTCCACTCTTCTTGGTCTTTTTCAGTTGGAGGAGGACAGGCCTTCTCAGCACTCCCTCCCGAGGTACAGCCCCCTGAGAAGACTGGCGTCCTCCGTTTTCTCCTCCTCAACCCTGGAGACAGAACACTACCCTCACGTTGGTGGCACTTTCATACAGCGCAGCCGTTCAGCGGAGAGCAGCCCCGTGCGCATGCCCAACCGCAGGCACATGCCCCTCACGGCAGGAAACCACAGACTCATGCCTTCCGTCCTCCGCATTTCCAGGTCCCAGCTCCAGCAGGTGTGGGCCCGCTTCACACACAAAACATAGCCCGTTCAGGGAAGCAGCAGCCTCCGTAATGCAATAATAGAGCCCACCTGCCCACAATGTGTCACCACTTAATGCAATATTGAACCCCAGACAACACTGGCCTAAGGTACTGTAACTTCCAAAGCGACCAGACCCCACAGAGACTTGAAAACATCTGCCTTCCTAAACCTCCCAGCAACCTGGGCGAGGGCTGGCAGCGCGGCCGAAGACGGGAATGCGGATGGTGCGCGTGCGATGCGCGAAGGAGGTGGATGCCAGGGCTCGTGGCAGCGACTCGCTCGTGCATCCCGCAGCCTTCGGGTAGGAAGGGCAGGGCTGTCTCACTGACCACGTGCCAGCGAGCCGCAGACGCTGTCAGAGTGTGACTGGAAGGACCGTGGGAGGTGTTAGCAAGCGTTACCATCCCCGGGCAAATCAGTTCCACCTTCTTTGTTGGTACCTTACACCGGGCCAAGTCTCTAGGTGGCTTTACTCCATCTAGGTGTAGGCAGACTCCTACTGGAAGCTCACCTGAGGCAGGACCTCAGGCTTTGTCCCTCTTGTGGAGTTACAATTACGTATCTCTGTTGCTCTGGCTTTTCACGCAGTGGCCATCTCTGTCTGTCTGTCTGTCTCTGGCTTGTTTCTGTTCCACGACAGTGGACGTGTTCGTCTGCTCTCCTCTCCTACGTTGCTCCAAGTCCACCTGCCTTCCCCCCGAGGCACCGACTGTCAGAAGTTGGACAGCAAGGATTCTCTTGCTGATCCAGCTGTCTATTACACTGTTTTGAAATGCCACCTGCAGCTTTTCAGTGGCCGAGCAGCCCTGATCCTGGGCCTTGCTTGGAAATGCCTGTGGTCACAGATCTCGTGCGAGAAGCAGACTGTCCTCAGCACGTGGCGTGCAGAGCCCCTGGAGCCCTTGTCTCAAACTGACTTGAGTCTCAGAGGAGAATTAAATTGTCATTCCTAGGGTTGCAGGGATAAACTGCCCCTCGCAGTTCAGCTGCAGTGTAAAACACAAGGCTGTAGGGAGATCTTCCAACTCCAACAACTCAGTTCCAAGACCTTCTCAAGGTCCAAGATCTCGAGGTCCAAGACCTTCTCGAGTTCAGTGAATCACAGAATCATTACGGACTGGAAGGGACCTCAAAAGATCATCCAGTCCAATCCCCCTGCCACAGCAGGATCAGCCAGACCAAGTCACACAGGAACACATCCAGGTGAATGTAGTCACTGTCTTCTGTTGAAATGAGCCTTTGGTCCAGTCTTCCACAAAAAGGGTCAGTGTGAAGGTTGAGGTTAAAGAAAGAGAGGCCATTGCTGGTTCTCAGGGCTTTAGGAGTCCAAAGGCAAATACTCCACAGAAAGTGTGTGGCAAGGAAACCTAGAAAGCTCAGGCAGATGTGAAAATGCCATGGGATAACTGTGGGTGTTGGAAGACACTTATCATAGACCCATTAGGGATTGGAAAGGACCTCGAACGTTCATCTAGTCCAATCCCCCTGCCAGAACGGGATCACCTAGACCAAGTCACACAGGAACACATCCAGATGGGTTTTAAACATCTCCAGAGGAGACTCCACAACCCCCCTGGGCAGCCTGTTGTCACATGGAGGTGTTACTGCCTAGGTAGGATGTTTCCAGTGCAGTCACTGGTTTCTGTAGGTATTATCTGCCTTGCCCCAGGCTTCCTTGTTATCAGATTCACTTGCCAGATAGGCTGGGTATCGTTTTCTGATGATCCTAATGAGTGCAGGGATAGAGATGGAGAGTGGAACATCCAGTAGAGCCATGACCAGTGTCTTCCTGAAGTCATTCTTCAATCAGTGACCTCAATTTATTTTGATTTGCCCCGAGAGGACACTTGGCTGCCCAGCCAACATTTTTATCTGCGCTTTGTTGATCAGTTTTGTTTTTTAAAGAGGTGCTGGTCACTGCCAAAAATGCTTGGACTGAGTTAGCCAGTAACCTAACCCTGTTTGGCAGTTCTTGTCTTGTCCTTGCAGAGAAACCAGAAAGAGCAGGGCTTTGCTTTTCTCAAAGTGACATGAGAAGGGATGATCTCCTTGACTAGATCTTCTCTGACGCTGCTTGTAAGATGTTTAGCGAAGCCTTCGAAACAACAGTTTCCAGATCTAATGGGATCTGAGAGAGAAATAGGTTTAAAACAAGTAGTTCTTAATAATTTTTAGCTCACATCAGTGACGATAACTTTTAAAGGTCAGTTTTAGGAACCTTCTGTTGTTCTGTTTCTTTTTCAAAACCACAGCTTTTCGTTTCACCAGTGTGAAAAGGGAACAGGATAGCTGGGTGTTTATGAATCCTATCCTGAATTCTGTTCAGACAAAACCAATGACCAGCCAGTAAGTAGCTCTGTACATAACATTTAAAGGGCTGTAAAGTAATTAGTGCTACTCATCATGGTTAAGCAGAGAGCTGATTTGCTAAGCAAATTGCCTCCTTCTGAATTCAAAGGTCCAAACTTCATTAAGCCTCTCTGCTAATTCAACTTCTTAGTAAATCAAAAAACCAACTAAACAAACAAAGTCAGTTTGTCACAGAACATTAGGGATTGGAAGGGACCTTGAGAGATCGTCCAGTCCAATTCCCCTGCCAGAGCAGGATCACCTAGACCAAGTCACACAGGAACATGTCCAGGTGGGTTTTAGATGTCTCCAGAGAAGGAGACTCCACAACCCTTCCAGAGCTCTGTCACCCTCACTGTGAAAAAGTTCCTTCCAACACTGATGTGGAACCTCCTGTGTTCCAGCTCACACCCAGTGCTCCTTGTCCCATCATTAGAGAACACTGAGCAGAGCCTGGCTCCATCATCCTGACACCCACCCTTCACGTATTTATAGACATTAATGAGGTCACCCCTCAGTCTCCTCAAAGCTCAAGAGACCCAGCTCCCTCAGCCTTTCTCCACTCCATCATTGTGGCTCTGTGCTGGACTCTCTCCAGCAGCTCTGTGTCCTTCTTGAACTGAGGGGCCCAGAACTGGACACAACACTCCAGATGTGGTCTCACCAGGGCACAGTAGAGGGGGAGGAGAACCTCTCTCATCTAACCACCCCCCTTCTGATCCACCCCGGGGTATCTCTTACCAGTGAGGATGTTTCTCATTAGCTGAGCTCAGCCCAATTTCTTGCCTTCAAGTAGCTGTCAAGAAGGTAAAAAGATAAATCACTGAGGAGAAAGACTGCAGAGACAGGAAGATGGGAGGCTTGATAAAATAATCCTGACAGGCCAGCTCTGCAAAAGGATCTGGATTGCTTAATGAGTTGCTGGCATCCGAGCTAATTAGTGCGCTCAGCCAGGGACAGGGTCGTGGGTTGATTATGAAGAATATAGGGCTTGTGCACAGAGAGGGGACACGTGCCCCAGGAGGTGCCATCTCCCAAAACAAGGGGCAAACCATCAGCTGCATGTGAGCCCTCATTGTGCTGCTGGAGCAAAAAGGGACAAGCTTAATGTTTCTTCTCCGCGGTGTCAGCAGGCAAGTGAAGATGTGAGCAGAGGGGAGCTACCAGCCACCTCATACCCAAGTCTTGAGTGGCTGTTTTCTCAAAACCTAAAAAGAAAAGGAGAAGTGATAGAAGAAATGTTTGATGCTCTGAAACCTTCCTTGTAGAATGAGCTGGAAGAAGTGCAGTCTGTCGTTGAAGACAAGACTAAGACAGCAGCTTGATTGGTGTGAGGGGTTATCTGCCTGGAGAGAGCACGTCAGGCTTTTAATCTGACACGCAAGGGTGTGGGACTGGGTGCTGGAAGGTCCACATGAGGGTGAGATGCTCACTTTGAAGACACAGATGGGTGCTAAGCCACTGACATGTCTTGTTGAAGACAGTGAATTCTTCACTGTTCAAGTTTTAGCCTGTGCAGAGGAGGGCAAGGAAGCTGGGGAAGGATCTGGAGAATCAATCTGATGGGGAGAGATGGAGAGAGTTGGGGCTGTTTAGTTTGAGGAAGAGGAGGCTGAGGGGAGACCTCATCGCTCTCTACAAGTATCTGAAAGGACGCTGTGGAGATGTTGGTGCTGGGCTCTTCTCACAGGTGCTTTCTGACAGAACCAAAGGGAAGGGCTTCAGGCTCCAACAAGGGAGGGTTAGACTGGACATCAGGAAGAAATTCTTCCTGGAGAGAGTGGTCAGGCTCTGCCCAGGGTGGTGGTTGAGTCCCCATCCCTGGATGAGTTTAAAAGACACTTAGATGTGGTGTTGGGGGATCTGGTTTAGGGGTGAACTGGTAGAATAGGGTTGATGGTTGGACTTGATGATCCCAGGGGTCTTTACCAACCCGAATGATTCTGTGATTCTGTAAGTGGAACGTTGATTTCTAAACCAGTCACAGAATCATAGAATGGCCAGGGTTGGACAGGACCTTAAAGATCATCCAGTCCCAACCCCCCTGCACAGGCAGGGACACCTTCACTAGAGCAGGTTCCTCAGGGCCCCAGCCAACCTGGCCTTCAGCACTGCCAGGGATGGGGCAGCCACAGCTTCCTTGGGCAACCTGTTCCAGCATCTCCCCACCCTCACAGGAAGGAATTGGTTCCTCACATCTAACCTAAATGACCTGTTAAACCATCACTTTTGAGCTCTATAACAGAGTAACTGGACATGTTGCTGTCACCTGGGCTTTATGGGAAGTTTTATTTCCCAGTCAGTGCAACTCCTACAACTTAACCCTGAACAACTCAACTGGTGCTAATGGCTGGAATCCTAATGTCACAGCAGCATGCAAAGAGTATTAAAAAATGGCCAGTTTGCAGATTTCTTTTAACATCTCCACCTAATGCTGTAGTAATTCATTACTATGGAATCCACAGACTGTTGAGGAAAAGCTGGCAAACCAATGGAATGTGAAAATAGCTCTCTACATGGATGGAAAGGTAATAAATTCATATGAAAACCAGTAGCAGTGCCATTGTAAACGCACCCTCTGCAGAGTACGTTTATATTGCATTTATTTAGTGGGGTTTGTGTATAATGACTGCAATCCTAAATGTCTGCCTCACCATCACACAGAGCCCACCTAGAAAGCTCAAAGAAGTGGGAAGCTGGCATCTCCCACTGAAGTCTGCGTTGTCATGGTCAGGTTAGGGGAAAGGGAGGGTCAGTTCTGTAAGAAGTACCCACCTCCTCCCACGTGGCTGCACTGGGGGAAGGAAAGTCACCTTCAGCTTTGGTTCACAGAATGTTAGGGGTTTGCAGAGTGCAGGGGTACCCCTGGAGATCATCCAGTCCAACCCCCTTGCCAAAGCAGGATCGCCTAGGGCAGGTCACACAGCTGAGTTTTGGAAGTCTCCAGAGAAGGAGACTCCACAACCTCTCTGGGCAGCCTGTGCCAGGGCTCCATCACCCTCACAGTAAAGAAGTTTTTCCTCTTGTTGAGAAGGAATCTCCTGTGTTCCAGTTTGTGACCATTGCCCCTCTTTGACTGCCAGCTGCCCCTGTTGCTGGGCACCACCGAGAAGAGTCTGAGCCCATCCTCCTGCCACTCATGCTTTAGATGTTTATAAGCATTGATGAGGTCCCCCCTCAGTCTTTTCCTCTCCAGGCTGAGCAGATCCAGCTCTCTCAGCCTCTCCTCATAGACACATGCTTAGTAGTTGCTCTCTCCCTGTCCTTGAACTGGGGAGCCCAGAACTAGATGCACTATTCCAGTGCACACAGGAAGAACTTCCCCGAACCTACCAGTCACACTCTTCTTAACCCACCCCAGGAGACCATTGGCCTTCTTAGAGCACAAGGGCACATTGCTGGCACATGGTCGCCCTGTGGTCCACCAGGACCCCCAAGTTCTTTTCCCCAGAGCTCTTCCTGAGCAGGTCACTCCCCAGGCTGTAGGGATTGATCCATGGGGTTGTTCTTCCCCAGGTGATGCTTTGGTTCACTGCCCATCCACACAAGTGACAGCACTGGCAAGCCAGGGTCAGTCAGGTGAAGAGCAACTCTAAAAGTGATCGTGAAACCATAAAAAAATTAGTTGCCCTGGTTATTTTTCCTTCTGTATTTGATAAGGTTCCTTAAAGTCTTCAAGTGGGGTGAGTCAGTGTGAATCAACACTCGTGAATAAAATTCCAGCACCAGGCTCTTAGGCAAATTTTGTTCATCAGAAGTGTCCAAGAGCAGAGTTTGCATCCTGAAAGATGTTCTGTCCCCCTTGCACTCAGCACTTGTTCTCAGAACCCAAAATGAGGATTGAAATGAGCATTTTTCACCCGTTTATCATGCAGAGATCCATCAGCATCCGAAGGACGGGTGGCTGTTCCTAGGATCATACGCTCTACCTTACTAAGCAAATGCACATCAGCTGTATCATGGAATCATAGAATCATTAGGGATTGGAAGGGACCTCGAAAGATCATCCAGTCCAATCCCCCTGACACAGCAGGATCACCTAGATCAAGTCACACAGGAACATGTCCAGGTGGGTTTTAGATGTCTCCAGTGAAGGAGACTCCACAACCCCTCTGGGCAGCCCCTTCTAGGGCTCTGTCACCCTCACTGGGAAGAAGTTCCTTCTCATATTGATGTGGAACCTCATATGTTCCAGCTGACACCCATTGCCCCTTGTCCTATCACTAGATGCCACTGAGCAGAGCCTGGCTCCATCCTCCTGACACCCACCCTTCACATATTGATCAACATTCATGGGGTCACCCTTCAGTCTTCTCCAAGCTCAAGAGACCCAGCTCCCTCAGCCTCTCCTCATCAGGGAGGTGCTCCACTCCCTTCATCATCCTCGTTGCCCTACTCTGGACTCCCTCCAGCAGCTCCACATCCCTCTTGAGCTGTATATACTGACAAAAGCCATCTTTTCTATCTCGGTGTCTTGGCTCCTTTCCTCTCTGCAGAGCAGGAGGTGTTTCCAGTGTATCACTCCTTCCCCAGCCTCCTTCCAAGAGGAAGGAGCTAATAAGATGTAATTTCTGTGAAAACATTACTGTAGATGCTTGGGTTAAGCTCTCATGGACTGGGCAGATGTCGTTGTGCCAGCACACGGTGGCTGTCAGTGGAGAAGGCTTTGGTGGGAGAGGGTTGGCTGAAAGCAAGGGGTGACGCTGCAGGTGCCAGTGCATCTGCTTTAGGGGTGTCCTGTTGATGCACCCGTGTCAGCAAAGTCCTTGCTCTGCCATCCCCACTCCTTTGCTAGTGTTGAGGGGCAGTAAGTGGAAGAGTTATGATGCATCACCTCTTCCACTGTTTGAAGTGTCTTTTGTTAGAGTGATGACAGAATGTAAGGTGGAGGTGCCCTCTAAGACAGCCATATGGGTGGTACAATCCCATCCCTATGCTACCTCTTGCTGATGAAAAGTCTCTTGCTCCTCACTCCTCCTTGTTTTGCATCTGAACCTGGACATTGTGATCACAGCATCACACAACATGAGGGAAGGGACCTCGAAAGATCATCCTGTCCAATCCCCCTGCCAGAGCAAGACCACCTAGACCAAGTCGCACAGGAACATGTCCAGGAACATGTTTTAAGCATCTCGAAGGCTGCTGCAAGTCAGTGGCTCTGAAATGGACAAACTGGTTGAAAAGTTATTTGTTGGGTTGAGTCTCTTTGTGGTTTCTGGATACTCCCAACCTGGAGAGATGACTCTCTTTTTTACATGACAGATGTTAACTCCAAGACCTGTCCTTCAGCTCTTTTCCTGTAGTCAATCCAGTGATCGTTGAAGGATCCCCAGGGACCAGGGCTGTGCCCAAGTGACTTTTGAGGAGCATGTAGGAAGCTCTTCTGGCTGCCTTTTGGCTACTAGATATTCAGCTTGAACACGTTTTCTCCCTTGCAGTGCGGGCAGGCAGCAGGCACCAGCCGAGCTGTGAATGATGTTGGCAGTTGCCACCTCCCCAGCCCAGAATGAAGGAGCAGTTGGCCTGTGGACTGGATTGAGCTAAGGCAGCTGACTCCAGAGCTGGCTGACATTCTCTGGGATCTCATCCATTGCTCTATAAGCAGAGATGCTGCTGCTCAGCTACCACCCAATTAACTTATGCTGAATCTGATTCTGGATGCAGAAGCAGCAGCAGTCAGCTGTTCCCCTGGTGCCTGCTCTTGGTGAGGAAGAAAATATCTTGGCTCCTTTTGCAAATAGTACAAGCTGGATGTCTTCTGGGCTGGCAGAAGTGGCCATCACCATGTTCCAGCCTGGGATTTGGTGTGAGAGTCCAAGTAACAATAGAAGCGACTAGGATCTTAAGGACAGACTGCCAGAGAGCTGACACTGGGTTCATTCATTCTACACGTTAACTCACTGGTGTTGGCATTTGGTTGCCCAGAGCGGTGGCTGTTTCTGTCAAGGATGGGTGTTCTGAAGAACTTTGGCCAGAGAAGAACAAATGACTAAGGATAGCACAAGGGGAAATGGCCTCAAGTTGCATCAGGGGAGGGTTAGATTGGATGTTAGGATTAAGTTCTTTCCTGAGAGAGTGGTTGGGCACTGGAACAGGCTGCCCAGGGAGATGGTGGAGTCCCCATCCCTCGAGGTGTTTGAAAACCAAGCAGCTAGAGCACTTGAAGCCATGGTCTAGGGGTTAGGGATCTGTTGGGCTGAGGGCTGGACTTGCTGGAGGTCCTTTCCAGCCACAACTGTTCTGTGATTCTGTCATCTAATGGCAGTTGTTCCCTTGTCTAGCCTGTGCCACTAGCCTTAGGCCATCAGATTATCTCACCCCCACGCTTCTTCTGCAGTCCCCTTTGGCAGCTAGCCTTCCCCAGCTGCTCACACAGCAGTGCAGGCAGCAAGCCTTCAAAAAGAGTCTTTTTTCCTCCTTGAGCTGAAAAATAACCCATTTTTAGTACATTTTTTGCCCGTAGGGCTTCTGGAAAGAGGCCTGTTGGTTCCAAGTGATCAGTGGCCACTGAATCACAGAAACATTTAGGTTGGAAAAGACCTATAGGATCATCAAGTCCGACTTGTAACCCTACTCTTATCTTTATCACCCCTAAACCAGATCTCTCAGCACCTCATCTAGATGACTTTTAAACACCCAAGGGATGGTGACTCAACACCCTCCCTGGGCAGCCTGTCCCAGAGCTTTACAGCCCTCTCAGAGAAAAAACTTCTCCTAATGTCCAGCCTGGACCTCCCTTGATGGAGCTTTAGGAGGTTCCCTCTCATCCTGTCATTGTTTACTTGTGAGAAGAGGCCAGCACCCACTTCTCTACAATGACCTTTCAGATAGTTGTGGAGAGCAATAAGGTCTCCCCTCAGTCTCCTCCAGACTAAAGAGCCCCAGTTCCCTCAGCCTATCTTTGTAGGGCTGGTTCTCCAGGGCTTTCCCCAGCCTCGTTGCTCTCCTCTGCACCTGCTCCAGCACCTCAGTGTCCTTCTTGTACTGAGGTGCCCAGAACTGAACACAGGACTTGAGGTGATGAAATTGTCATTAGCACCTTCACTGACCTGCTCACGAGGCACAGAGGTTGGGTCACTCTTCAGCAGCCGCAACGTGTTTCTTTTCCAAAGATGGTGATCCTGCTCTGGCAGGGGGATTGGACTAGATGATCCTTCGAGGTCCCTTCCAATCCCTAATGATTCTGTGTTTAGGAGCCTCTAGAGCCACTTTTTTATCTCTAACTCCCTCCAGGCTGTGATCACTTTGAGACAAGAAACAAAACATCATTTGGGACATTTCTCTGCTCCATGCTTCAGGCAAGTCTTCCAAAGGGTTCCCTTTGGAGTGGTTCTAACTACCTCATTCGCCTTTTGTTTTCAGTAGCATTCCCAGCCTTTGGTACCTTCCCTGTCCCTTGGCTACAGAGCCCCAAAGTGTCTGATCCCCAAGTCCTTCAGAGTCGCTTCCCCGCTGCTTGACCTGTGGGACTGCTGGAGGAAGGCAGCGGTAGATAAAGACTTCTCAGAGCATGTCAGGATGAAGCCAGACGTGGGATTTCTTTGACTGCACAGAGGAGACAGAATCATAGGATCACTAGGGACTGGAAGGGACCTCAGAAGATCATTCATTCATTTTCAGGACGGGGGTGGGACTCTGTACCAAATACAACAGACATCATCATAGGATCGTGGAATCATTAGGGATTGGAAGGGACCTCAGAAGATCATTCACTCATTGTCAGGACAGCAAGTGGGACCTCTGTACCAAATACAACAGACATCATGATAGGATCATTAGGGACTGGAAGGGACCCCAAAAGATCATCTAGTCCAATCCCCCTGCCACAGCAGGACCACCTTAGACCAAGTCGCGCAGGACCGAGGCATTTCTTTGCAAGTCGCCTGGGACTACTTGAACCTGGTGCTGTGATCCTCTGTAAATAAATGAAGGCAAGAAACTCCACCCATTGCTAGTTTGCTGTGTTGTAAAGTAGCCCAACTGTGAGACTGTAGGTCAGAAAGCGCGGGAAGATGCCTTCAGTCCTCTTCCTTCTCATGCATCCACCCATTAATCTTCCACGATGTCCACATGGGAGGCTCCCAAGTGCTTGGCAGCAGCAGGAAGTCATTCTTGAAAACGTAAGGAGGGTTTATACTGCTCATCCAGAGCAACTTAGAATCATAAGATCATTAGGGACTGGAAGGGACCTCGAAAGATCATCCAGTCCAATCCCCCTGCCACAGCAGGGTCACCCAGACCAAGTCACACAGTCAGTCTGGGTTAGAAACTTATGGCAGATACCCACCAGTCGTGCCTGTCCAGTGGGTGTAGGATCTCATCCTTAGGCTACAAGGTCTTGGTTGTGAACAGTCACACTGGCTGTGACAGGTAATACAAATGTATTACAGCCCCATAACACGGTGTCAGCGTCCTGGTTTGTTCTTGTCGCGAGCCACTGGGCTAGGTGAACGCACGTTTTACCAGCCATCAGTGGAGCTTTGTCCATGCCGCTCTTAGAACTTGACCCGGAGCTCAGACCATCACGTTGAGTGAGAAACAGACTCTTTCATCCCAGTCAGTTTGGGAGAGAAGCTTCTCTTTTTATCTTTCTGGTTTTTCCCTTTGGTGACCAGTGGGCAAGGACAAGTGTGGAGGAAGCTGCCGTACACACGCCTCGCTCTGCTTGGCAGTGGCAGGTCCCCGCGAGGCTGGCTGAAGAAAACAGACCGTATCTCCTAGCAGACGAGGTCTGAAGCCTTGAAGCTCGTGGGTGATCTGCAAATCCCTAAACTGTTGGTGTTGATAGTGAACCATAGAACCATTAGGGGTTGGAAGGGACCTCGAAAGATCATCCAGTCCTATCCCCCCACAAACAGCAGGTTCACCTAGACCAAGTCACACAGGAACACATCTAGAATAGCCCCAGGTATTTCTCAGCTGGAGAACACGGGGCGCTTTTCTTCTTGACCCGCTTCCCCTTAGTTGCCAGCCCTCCCCCAGAACGCCAGGAGGAGGTGACAGTTTCCGGAGAGGCTGACCAAAGCAAGCCAGAAGTGCTTCCTGACTCCGCGTTTGTCCCCAGGATGGTGTGTTGGGATGCTTCCATTTCTGATTGTACGTCTGTTTCTGTGTGTCCATCAACCCCACGTGGAGCGCGAGTGGCCACGCGCTGTCATGCCTTACGGACGCGCTTCTGTGCCGGTCAACGGGCCGCTCTGCACGCATCAAAGCCCTCAAAAAGGCTCGTGGTGGCCAGCTCAGACGGTTCACCCGGCCACCTTTGCACACTGCAGATCTGACTTCAGCAGCCTGACTTCAGCGTCTGGTGGCCTCCATTAGCCATTGGCTGGTGGCAGAGTGTTCTGGCGACAGGAATGGTGCTGCCGCTCGGGCCGTGATTTTTTCTAGTATGCAAACCCCCCCCTTGGACAACGTTGGGGCACGTTGAGCGAACCGTGCCAGAGGCTGGCCCCTGCGGCTCTACCTTCCGCTAGACCCCGCGTTTGGCTCCCGGGAAGTGTCTCCACCGCTGTCACCGCTGTTCCACACCCGATGTCCCGATGAATGTACGTTGTAAACGAGCTGCTAACACGTGTGACCTTGACGTGTGTCCTCGCGTGGTGTTTTCTCTCTGGTAGCGCCAGGAGCGAGGACGGCTTTGTGTTCGGAGGTTTTCATATGCAAGGTGTTTCCAGTCTGTTACCTCATCCTCGTGCCCTCGCCTGCTGAGAATCCCCGGGGCTTCCTCCAACTACAAGTTCCTCATGGTTAGTTCCAAGTGCAACTAACCAATCTGGCAACAAGAAACACAGTGATGGCAAATTCCCGCTGACCAGGAGGTTGCCCCGGGGCTCTTGCCCCCTTCAGCTTCACCCTTCTACACAACAAAACAAGCCAGGTCGGGTTTTTTCTTCAGCGCTGCTGACTTCTGGTTGTCTTGATGATTAAGGAAGATCATCTTCTTCTTTCTTGCTGCTATTAAGTTGCCTTTATGATTAGGGACTAGAACAGCGTTTGGGTTATTATTTCCTCCCCCTTTGCTCGCCACTTCCCGAGTCTCTTCCGAGCGATGAAAACGAGGTGGTCCCCACGTTTGCTCTGCGTTGGCTGCAGCTGGAGATGCTGCTGGTGTAGGGGTGGCTGGCGAAGGGCCTCCACGGAGCTGCTGCTTCTGGCCGAGACGCTGGCGCAGAGCTGACAGCGCACGCAAGCACAAGTAGGGAGGAGCAGAGCACTTGCCCAGCAACAAAGAGAGAGGCTGTGGGGCGTTTCGCGGTGAGACGCCGGAAGGAGCATCTCTCTGACACTTATGGTGCTGATTCTTGGAACACGGAAACCCCGCGAGCAAGTGTGGCACCCCTGTTACTTTTACCTCATCCGATGCTGGTTTGAAGAAGAAAAGCTGCTGCAGGAACTCAGATTCTAGGGGGGGGTTTTTTCCACTCACTGTTGTCGATCTTGCCAGATCTCCAGTCCCAAACAGGCTTAGTCTATGTTGGCAGAGGATAATGTCACTTCCAGGATATGCTAAGGTCCTGACGGTATCCAGATCCAGGCTGTCGCAGGGAAGACCAGACTGTGGCTCTTGCTGTCTGTGTGCCATCTGCATCTCTCAGGACTGAGGCCTCTTCCTATTCCCAGTGGAACAATTAATATCATGTTGGGAACTTGATTTCTGCTTCTTGGACTTCCCAGCTCCCACAAAGAATCTCAGGGACTAGCATATCCTTCCTTCGCATTACCTTGTGTCACCTGGTAGACTTCTGTTGCTGCTAGGCAGGAGAGAGTCCAAACCACACGTAACCAACCGCTAATCAAGTAGGAGGTGAATGTGGGCTTCTGTTGTCTTCTCCACCGAGAAGACAAACGCTGGAGGCAAGCCCTTGTGCTTCCTGGTTTGCTTGAGAAACTTCATCTGCTGGGGCTTGAGTTTGCTTGAAGCAGTGGGTCTCAGGAAAGCCCCCTTCAAGCAGTGGAATTAGCAGACACAGCAGAGTACCTTCCTCAGCTGCCAGAAGCCCTCAACTAGGGACAAAAGGTTTGAAGAAGCTGTGGACGTTTGTCTCAGGGTGGGGAGGGCAGCAGGGACACAGCAGCTTTAAAGGCGGTACCGAGTGGGGACCCGTTTGGAAGGACAAGAGTTGGCTGAAGGGATCCAAAGCTTGTTTTCCTTAACTCTTTTTATTCCCCCTGTCTCTAACCCCTCGGAAAGCCTCCGGTCGGCCCCGTTTTGTACTGCAATAACACTGTAAGATATGCTTGCACTACTTTCCTCTGGCACACCGCGCATGCACGGCCAGAGCCGAGCGGCATCGTTGTGTACATAGAGCTCCCGAGAGAGCCGCTGAGCTCGCATCTCCTGTACAAAAGCATGCCTCCACCCCCTGTATGTAGACCGTGCTGTAAATGCTGCAGAGTACTGTACAACTCTAACACTTGAAACCACAACCAACAGGCAAACGGCGTCGAGAACAAAACACGACAGAAGCTGTGCAATGGATTTTGTGCCTTTTTTAAATCCATGTATGTTAATCCAGACAATCGGAACAAAAAAGAGAGAGAGAGAGAGAGAGGAGAGAAAAAAAAAGCTTGTATACTACCAAAACCTTATTAAAGAATCAAAGGCAGCACCTTGGTGATGGCTGGGTTCTTCTTTTGTTTGCTTCTTGCTTGCTTTTTCTACTGCCTTTTGCTTTGCAGCTCTGGGAAGGTGTCCCCTGCTCACCCTCGAGCACACGGCAGCGCCAGGCGGGGAGGTGAAGGAGATGAGTTGTCCTGTGCTAATGTGTCCTCTCAGATAGCTGTAGAGAGCAATGAGGTCTCCCCTCAGCCTCCTCTTCCTCAAACAGCCCCAGCTCTCTCCATCTCTCCTCATCAGATTGATTCTCCAGGCCCTTCCCCAGCTTCCCTTCCCTCCTCTGCACTTGCTCCAGCACCTCCATGTCTCCCTTGTCCTGAGGTGCCCAAAATTGGACCCAGCACTCAAGGTGCAGCCTCCCCAGTGCTGAGCACAGGAGGACAATCACCTCCCTCATCCTGCCTAACACACAGTTTCTAATCCAGGCCAGGATGCCACTGGCCTTCTTGGCCACCTGGGCACCCTGCTGGCTCATATTCAGCTGCCTGTCAGTTAGAACCCCAGGTTTTCTGCTGGACTGCTTTCCAGCCACCCTGCCCCCAGGTTGTAGCGCTGCAGGGGGTGGTTGTGACCCAAATGCAGGACCCAACACTTGGCTCTACTCAAACCCTCAGACAGTCTCATCACCCTTTGATACAGTCTGTTGAGGAGGTTTGTTACCCTCCAGCAGATTGACGCTTCCTCCCAACTTGGTGTCGCCAGCAAACTTCCCGAGGGTGCTCTCAGTCCTCTCATCTAGATCATTGATAAAGATGCTGAACAGGAGTGGCCCCAGCACTGAGCCCTGGGGGACACCACTTGTAACTGGTCTCTGACTGGATTGAACTCCGTTGACCACAACTCTTTGGGCCCAGCCATCCAGGCAGTGCTCCACCCAGCAGAGTATGAGCCTGTCCAAGCCATGGGCTTACTCATGAGGATGTTGTGGGGGACAGTGGCAAAGGCCTTTCTGAAGTCCAGATAGACTACGTCAACAGGGCTTTCCCTCATCCACTAAGCAGGTCATCTTATCATGGAACAAGATCAGGTTTGTCACAGAATCACAGAACATTAGGGGTTGGCAGGGACCTCAAAAGATCATCCAGTCTAACCCCCACCCACAGCAGGATCACCCAGACCAAGTCACACAGGAACACATCCAGGTGGGTCTTAAATATCTCCAGTGAAGGAGACTCCACAAACCCTCTGGGCAGCCCTTTCCAGGGCTCTGTCACCCTCACTGGGAAGAAGCTCCTTCTTGTATTGATGTGGAGCCTCCTCTATTCCAGCTCACACCCACTGCCCCTTGTCCTATTCCTAGATGCCACTGAGCAGAACCTGGCTCCATCCTCCTGACACCCACCCTTTCCATATTTATCAACATTCATGGGGTCACCCCTCAGTCTCCTTTTCTCCAAGCTCAAGAGACCCAGCTCCCTCAGCCTTTCTTCACAGCAGAGAAACAGGTGCTCGTTCAGTTGTGTAACCTGAACACTCTCCGATGCCATCAAATGCCACTTGAAAACACAGGTGTTTGAAGCCCTTTTGTCCCTGAGGAGGACTTTTCAAGGGAACCACAAGATGTGCTACCATAGAATCATGAGGGATTGGAAGGGACCTCAAAAGATCATCCAGTCCAATCCCCCTGCAACAGCAGGACCACCCAGACCAAGTCACACAGGAACACATCCAGGCAGGTCTTAAATGTCTCCAGAGAAGGAGACTCCACAACCTCCCTGGGCAGCCTGTTCCAGGGCTCTGTCACCCTCACCGTGAAGAAGTTCCTTCTCAGGTTGATGTGGAACCTCCTATGCACTGGCCCAGTTTATGGAAGGGCTTTTCTTTGCCAGCCTTCTTGATAGAAGGATGATCTAAATGGTGGTGGGGGGTTAATCCACTTTGCAGGGTGATGCTGCTGTGGGTTTCACTTACAACCAGTTCTGAACTGCTTAAATTGAACCAACCGAAAGCCAAACCTCGATGGCCTTTGCCCCTTTGTTTGGCTCTTTTGCTGCTTCTTTGTCCAAGTGTTTTCCTGCCCGTGTGAGGGGCAGGACGTCTGCCCGTGGCGGCTGCACTCAGTTCACAGCCTGCTCCTGGTGCCCCACAGACAGCATCTCTGCCACTAGCTGTGGCTCAAGGAACGTGGCCTCCAGCAGCTCTCCTGTCTCCCAGTGCCTCTAATGGATGGTCACCCCATAGTCCAGCCATGATGCCTTAGTTTCCACTTTTCATGACTTCCTTGCGGATCATTTAGTGAAGGCAGCAGCCTCTTTGAAGACAGAATTAGGAGTCGCTGGAGAGACACGGGAGCAGAAGGCACAGATGGACAGCACAGCCAGAGAACACCAAGTGCCACAAGGGCTGTTGCCCCAGGAGTGATGGTGGGTGGTACTGGAAAGGGATCATAGAATCACAGAATTGAATCACAGAGTCCTCATGGCTGGAAAGGACCTCCAGGATCAGCAAGTCCAGCCGTCATCCCAACAGCTCCCTAACCCCTAGACCATGGCCTCAAGTGCTCTAGCTGCTCAGTTTTTAAACACCTCCAGGGATGGGGACTCCACCACCTCCCTGGGCAGCCTCTTCCAGTGCCCAACCACTCTCTCAGCAAAGAACTTCTTCCTAAGATCCAATCTAAACCTCTCCTGACACAACTTGAGGGAATTTCCACTCATCCTATCATTAGTAATTTGGGAGAAGAGAGCAGCAGCAGCCTCACTACGACCTCCTTTGAGGCAGCTGTAGAGAGCAAGCAGGTCTCCTCTCAGCCTCCTCTTCTCCAGACTCAATAACCCCAGTTCCCTCAGCTGCTCTTCACAGGACCTGTTCTCCAGCCCTCTCCCTGGCCTCATTGCCCTCCTCTGTCTCCACTCCAGCACCTCAATGTCCTTCTGATACTGAGGTGCCCAAAACTGGACCCAGTACTCAAGGGTCAGTCTCATGATGCAGAGCACAGGGTGGGCACCATCACCTCCCTACTCCTGCGGGTCACCCCGTTCCTGATCCAGACCAGGAAACTTACCTAGACCAGGACTCTGAGTTCACTGTGGTGTGGACATGAAAGAAAGTTGCTGAATGGTTCCATCTGTGAAGTCTCCTTCTCTGGAGATGCTTAAAACCCACCTGGGCGTGTTCCTGTGCAACTTGATCTAGGGGATCCTGCTGTGGTGGGGGGTTGGTGGGATGATCTTTGGAGGTCCCTTCCAATCCCTAATGTGAAATAAATATATGAATCATAGAACATTAGGGATTGGAAGGGACATCAAAAGATCATCCAGTCCAATCCCTCTGCCAGAGCAGGATCACCTAGACCAAGTCACACAGGAACATGTCATAGAATCGTTAGGGATCAGAAGGGACTTCCAAAGATCATCTAGTCCAATCCTTCTGCCAGAGCAGGATCCCCTAGACCAAGTGACACAGGAACATACCCCGAAGGAGATTTGGAATAGTGAAAAAAATCCCAAGGAATTGCTAGGAAACAGCTCTTTTAGGTCCAGGTTAAAGCCTGTTCCCAGAGGGGCTCCTCTGGCTTCGTGTGACTCCTCTAAGGTTTGTGCGTAGTGGACGGCCTCTGCTCTGACAGGTCTTGGGGACGCGCGATGGCCGAGACGCTTCCCGCTGCTGTTGCCCCTGCTGTCTCCTGTGTCTGAGCACTAACCCCGCTGTCACATCTGTCTTTCAGGCCTATCTGCTGAAGTCGTTTGAGATGAACGGTCTGCCCAAGGCGGTGCCTTTGAGTTTGCCTTACCAAGACATCCGCAAGGTCGTGTCCGGTTACTGGGAGAAGCCCAAGGGGTCCCAGCGGATAAAGAAAGTGGATTTCTCGAACGTTGTTTTGACTGCTCCTTGCAAACCCCTGGAGCCTTACGTGGAAATGAACGGGAAAGAGGAGGAAGATGACGAGGAAGACGATGAGGAGGAGGAGGAAGATGACGAGGAGGAGGCAGAGGAGGAAGGGAACGAGATCGACATGAACAGTGGTTCCAGCAGCGACCTGAGTCAAAAAAGCACGGAGCGCAGCCAGGAGTGCGCGCCATCCACGCTCCTGGCTGATGACCAGAAGGGTTCCAAGGGTCGAGTGTCCACTGCGGACGGGGACCTGGAGCTGGAGGAAGGCTCGAAAACTCTAGTGCTGTTTTCACCGGGCGACCTGAAAAAGTCTCCGGTAGCCACCGATTTGGCCCCGGAAGTTGACCTGGGCACTCTTGCCGCGCTGACGCCTCAGAGCGAGCGGCCGCAGCCCATGGGTAGCCAGCTGGATGTGTCAGAGCCAGGGACCCTGTCCTCAGTCCTGAAGTCTGAACCAAAGCCTCCCGTGGCAGTGGCTGCAGCCTCCTCCCCCTTCACCAAAGTCGAGCGCACCTTCGTTCACATCGCCGAGAAGACCCACCTGAACGTCATGTCTTCCGGCGGCCAGCTGACGAGGCATGAGGACTACTGCCCTCCGGGCCAGTTCGAGGAGGTCATCATCGAGGAGGAGCTGGAGGACAACCTGGCGCTGGTGGAGAACGGGAGCATCCACTCGGGGCTGGAAGGGGCAGAGACGGAGAGCTGCGCCCTTTCGGCTAATCACATCGAAACCACCTTGGAGACAGTCGGGGAGCAACCGGCCCTTCCCGGTGGTGGAGAGAAGCCTCCGGAGGACAAGCCAGAGCTCTCTGACAAAGCGGCACTCTCTCTGGATTTGGAAGACCCTGGCAAGACGGTTGCAAGAGAACCCGACGCTGAGAAGGCAGCACCAGCAGCAGGACACCCTAAGCGAGCGGAGAGCCTCCTCGGCGCGCCGCCGCAGAGCCTCAGGAGACCTCTGGGCTCCCGGTATAGAAGCCGGATACCCATTCTGTTCTCCGAGGAGGACACGGGCTCAGACCTTTCCACTTCGCTCTCGGCCAAAGAGAGGCTGTACAAGAGGATAAAGCAACCCGACCTGGCTCGGCTGGTGATGGAGAAGAGGCAGAACCGCCTCCTTCGGCTGGCCTCGGGCACCGCCTCCTCCTCGGCGTCCTCCAGCGACGAGAGGCACCGGGCGTCGGAGACCCTGTCAGCCACCGGTTCCGAGGAGGACACCCACGACTCCGATGACTCCATCCCGAGGAAGGTGGGGAGGGAGAAGGCAGCCCTCCTGGGGAAGGAAGAGAGAGCCATAAGCACAAGGAGCAGAATCCCTCGGCCCATCACGCCGGTGAAAACACTGCTGGAGGCAGCCAAATCCGAGACCTCCGCGGCCACGGCAGCGGCAGGACTATGCAGCTCCCCCCAGGACGCGGCTGTGGCCGCCAGGTAAGACCAAAGCCACGAGCCTGCTACACGTGCCAGGGACGCAGCCAGGACTTTGCTCACCTCCTGCTGCTTCACCTTTCGCTTGGCTCAAGTGTCTGTGGCCCATCCCTGCTTCCTGTGGTCATTTCAGCCCACCAGCCTGTGAAAGTCCCACCTCAGTCTGCCTGAAGGGCTCAGTGCCCTCTCACTTGCCCTGGCCTTGAGGCTTTCCCTTCCTCCAGCTCTTTCACTTGGTCTCAGTCTGCTAGTAGCCAATCTCTGCAGTGCTGAGCTGGCAGTTGTGCAGGAAGCTCAGCACAGCCCTGACTCCGCCAGGACACCCCGACTGGGCTGCAGGGGTTGTGAGGTTGCCAGTGGCGATGGCCACCGTGCAAAGAGCTGGAGAGAGGGAGATGTGCACACTCAGGCTTCAGCAGCAACTCCGAGTAGCTTGGAGGACAAGGGCTACAGACTTGAAGAGAGGAGACTGGCGTTGGGCACGAGGAACAAATTTGCTATGAGGGTGCTGAGATGCTGGAACAGGTTGCCCAGGGCAGTTGTGACATCCCTGGCAGTGATGAAGGCCAGGTTGGCCGGGGCCCTGAGGAACCTGCTCCAGTGAAGGTGTCCCTGCCTGTGCAGGGGGGTTGGAACTGGCTGATCTTTAAGGTCCCTTCCAGCCCTGGCCAGTCCATGATTCTGTGATCAAAAGATCATCCAGTCCGATCCCCCTGCCACAGCAGGATCACCCAGACCAGATGCTGCTGTGGCTCTGCCACAAGTTCAGCAAATCCTGCTTTTTCTGAGATGTGGGTTGAAAGGAGGGGATCCCCGTGGGTCACCACCAGAGGCCAGCTGGTGCGATCCAGCTTGTGCCCCCATTCCCAGGAAGTATCTCCTGCCTTGAGAGAGGTTGCTGCATCTGTGCTTCAGGAGTCCCAGGTGTGTGCTGTTGGCCAAACCATGCCTGCACACTGGCCCAGAGGGAGCTGGAGGATCATGAGCAGCTCCTGATAGCTAACAGCACTGATAGTTACAGGATGGGGTTCAACCCAGTGGCCTGGCTGGTTCACACCTCAGCTCCTGTCACCTTGGTGTTGGAGACTCATTGTAATAGAATAGAATCCTAGAGTGTTCTAGGCTGGAAGGACCTCCAGAGGTCATCGAGTCCAACTTCCCCACACAGGGACAACTCCACCTAGGTCAGGCTGCTCAGAGCCTCACCAAGCCTGACCTTCAGTGACTCCAGGGATGGGGTCCCCATCACCTCCCTGGGCAGCCCATTCCAGCCGTCAAGCACCCTCTCATTGAAGAGCTTGTTCCTGATGTCCAGCCTAAACTGCCCAGCAGCATTCAAGCTAAACGGGCCAGAAGCCCGGAGCCCCTCGTAGCCAATGCCCTTCATCATGCCCCCTCTCCTCTCCCCCTGCAGGCTTCAGGCGCAGAGAGCAGCTGGAAGTGCCCCGAACGAGCCCCGAACACCGCAGACGCAGAGCTGGCCGCCTCCTCCTCCTCCTCCGAATGCCGCCTCTCTTCCTCCCCGAAGCAGCTCGCGGAGATCCAGCCACACATCCCCTCGCAGCCCCGTTCTTCCTTCGAGAAACCCCAGCGCTTCCCCCCGAGGCCAGCAGCCGCCTCGGAGGGGAAGCCCTTCTCCCTGCCGGCAGCATAAGCCAGGGACTGCTCTCCAGCGAGTTCCTCCTTCGCCCCGGCCGCAGCCGCCGGCCCCGGCGCCGACAGGAGATTCCCTGCCCTCCCCTGCTGCGGCCAAAAAGCGACAGAGAGGCAAAACGCAGACTCAGAGTCCGGCAACCAAAGGAAAGCAGGTGTCTCTGGAAAGTAAGGCAGCGGCCAGATAATGACCCTCTGCCCGCCCGACCGACTGGGCGACGTCTGCGTGCGACACCCACTCGAGATGCTGCAGCACAGCCCGCCACGCCGGACCCACGAGTGCGCAGCGGTAGATGTGCTTCAGCGCTTCACTCACTCTCACCCCACCCCGCCACCATCAGCGACCACAGGCCTGAGAGCCCCTGAGCCAAGGAGCCTTCTGCGAGGGAGACACCCAGCCTGCACCTCACGCTCGCCAAGCAGCGACCCAGCCAGCCCGCCCAGCGCCCGACCCGCAGCCCTCCCCGGGCGCTGCCTTCTCCCTGGGAGCAGGAGCAGCAGCCGCCGCCAGCGCTGACCCTGGCTCTGCAAGGAGGAGCAGAGGTGGAAGGAGGGAGGCTTTCCGGGGAGAGGGGGAAGGCTCCCGTCCTGCAGGCACCTCCCTCCTTGCTGGGAGTTCGCCCGCCTTGGCCACCGCCCGCGAGTGTTGGCTGCCTCCTGTGTCAGCGAGGAAGTGTCACTAGCTGAGCCGAGAGGGATGGATGGATCCCCGTGTGCTGAGATAAGAGCAGGGGCAGGGTGGCGGGGGCTCTTTTCTTTCTGCAGCAGGTCTTGCTGGGAGCTCCCACCTGCTCCAGTATGTCCCACAGAGGATGCCGACCGGTGCTGCTGCGCAGGGACGCTGCTGCTCTTTCAGCAGCTGCCTGTGTGGTGGATATCTAGGTGGGATCAGGAACGTGTCAGCAGCTTGCTAGGAGTTGTAGAGCACTTGCTACCTGCTGTAGGAGGGAGCGCGGCTGCAGTCGCTTCTGTCTCAAACACCAAACTCTACCCGTGGGGACTGTTGTCTCCCAACACGGGTGGTTCTTCTCAGCCTGAGGATGGTTGGAGCCACAGACCACCAAACACTGCTCTGTTCTGAAGATGTGACTAGTCACTGGATGCCTTTAGCTCAGGTGCCTCTAGCACCGGTGTCCCTTGTGCTTTGCTGTCACACTCGTGGTGTTTGTGAGCTTTGGCACCGTGGTTGATGCTTCCCCTGCAGGGCAGAGCCAGAGGTTGTCGCCCTGTGGCAACACAAAAGCTTCTGCTTTGCTAGGAGAGGTTTGCTGGCTCAGTGGGGCATCTGAGAGCACATCTGGGCTGTGGGGTCAGGTCTGCGTCTTTCTCTTCCTCCGTGCTCAGCTCTGCCACTTGTGGCTGAGCAAAGTGAGTAAGAAAGAGAGGGCTGTGCTCTGGGAGTCATGTTATCAGAGCAGAAGCTTAGACTCATTAGGGATTGAAAGGGACCTCGAAAGATCATCCAGTCCAATCTCCCCACCACAGCAGGACCACCTAGACCACACAGGAACACATCCAGGTGGGTCTTAAACGTCTCCAGAGAAGAAGACTCCACAACCCCCCGGGCAGCCCTCACCCAGAACTAAATTAACCCCCTTTTTAGCCCCCACACTAATTAGGAAGGTTTGAAAGTGAAAAGCCAGGACAATCGATACCTGTCGGACCTTGAAGTAGTCACAACTTGAAGTAGTCACAACTTGAAGTAGTCCCAACGTTCCCCCTGCGCTTCACAAAGGGAAACGCTCCAGCCCCAGATGCGTCGGGGTTTGCACCACAGTCAGGCTCAGAGGCTTTGCACGAGGCAGCACAAAATTAGGGCTGCTCCTCTCCCGTGGAGGCACCGAGCTCCAGATATTTATTGTTTGTAGGAGCAAAGCTCGAGAGAGGAGTCGGGACAGGAATCACCCTGACTCATGTGAACAGACACCAGTTGGTCACCCTGATGGCAGTGGAGTCCTGAGGTTGTCCACATCCACAGGAACTGCTCTGGAAAAGGAGCAGGAGAGCTCTGATGGAGCCACTGCAAGAATAGAGCAAGTCCTTGGACCACTGAGCAGGGAAGTGGCTAGAAACAGGCGGCAGGAATTAGCTCTTTGTATGACAGACCCAGTGCTGGGAATTGATTTGATCTGGCTCAGAGCTGGTTTCCACTGGCGTCGTTCACCCTGACCACAGCTTCTCCATCCAGCACAGAAATGACATTGAAAGGGCTTGGAAAGAGGGCTACAGGACAGCTAACAGGGCTAGCAGACCTGCCTTGTTATGAGAGGGCAATAAAGAGCCATCAATGTGTTTAGTCAAGAGGCAGTTTAAAGGAGAGTTTCTTGTGAGCCACTGGCAACCGTCTCAGGACCGAGATCTTCAGTCTGACGTGTGAAAGCAGAGAGGACGGAGCGGCTGAGACTGGTAGAGAGGGGAGTTGAGTAGCCTCTTGGCTGTGGAGTGACTGTGCAGTGGGTTCTGTCACTGGAGTGTGGAGGGCAGGGCCTGCAGGTGCACCAGGGGAGGGTTAGGATGGATGTTAGGTAGCCCTTCGTCACAGGAAGGGTGATCAGACCCTGGACTGGACTGCCCAGGGCAGCAGTGGAGTCCCCGTCCCTGGAGGTGTTGAAGGCCAGCCTGGCTGTGGCCCGTAGTGCCCTGGTCTGGCTGATGTCATGGTATCAGGTCATGGGCTGGGCTTGATGACCTCAGAGGTCTTTTCCAGCCTCAAGAATTCTCTGATTCTGTGGCTTTTTCATGTTGTGAAACCCTGCTGTTCTCTGCCACAAAACCATGTGCAAGCCCTGTCAAGCCTTGAGGACTCGCAGGACTGCTCAAACCCTGCTGGTGGCATGTGGCAGCACCCTTGCTTCACTGCAAAGAAGAGAAGACTGAGCTGAGCAGAGCAGGAGAAGTGGCTAGGAAGAGTAAAGCCAACCTTTTGGGGTCAGGTCAGAGCTCCCCAGCACTTTCCCATGTTTGTGGGAACTTCTGGGAACAGCCTGACACCGCAGGCTTCCCCATCAGGGTCTTTGTTGCAGGGTGGGCCACTGCAGGTGACCGTGGCCATGTGTGTTGTGAGAGGACTCCTGGAACAAGCTGCCTCTGTGCCTGAATCTATGTGAGCGTGGCCGTGGGTGGCAGGAGCGGGCAGGACTTGTCCAGAGCAGTGTTGTGGGGTTTGTGCTGGGACCATGAAGTGCCCTTGGGACTGCCTGGCATCACGAGACAAAGCGAAAGCGCTGCTGAGAGTCTTCACTAGGTGAGTCTGTGAAGGTCCCACCTGCCAGCTGAGAAGGTGGAATGGTGGCTAGTAACAATGGCTCGGTGGCTTGTCTGGTCAGGAGATGTCTGTAAAGAAACAGGGTGAATCTCATATGGTTCCCAGCACCAATCCAGTGTGACAAGAGGGAACAAAAGGACCAGTGTCATCAGTCAGTTGATGCTGTGGAGGGGCTTGGACACCGGGACAGAGCTGCTTCACTGGTTTGTGTGGCAGCACAAACCCCTCTGCTTGTCCCAGTGCAAAACACATTCCAGTAGCCGACCTCCTCGGCCGGTTGTGCTTGGAGTCTGTGAGAAGCAGGAGGCTTTGCTTGCCCTTTCTAGATACAATCCTATAGATCATGGAATCTTGGAATCATTAGGGATTGGAATATTGCAGCCACGTGAGCAGGGCACGTTACGTGTTTCTCCTCTCCAACACAGATGTGATTCTCTCAGTGTAGATCCTCTGTAGGAGTGTGTAGAACCTGAGCACCTACAGAAGGACCTGCTGAAGCCTGGCCAGCTCTAGCAGCAGCCCTGCTGGTCCCTTAGCACACTTCTTTGCCCTGCTTATGGCTTCCCTGACCTGTGGCACCGCTGCACGTGCACAGGCACCAATGCCCACCCTTGCCCCACTCAGCTGCAGTTCAATTAACCTTGTGAGCGCAGGAAAAGCCCTGTTTGGTTTCAAGTGAATTTATTCTGGTGGATCTGAAACGTGTGCCCTTGCTCCTGCTCTGTGCTGGCAGTTTGCTTCGAGTCCCACTATGTGCTGGCTACCACTGACACTACTGGGGGTGCCCATGGGCTCCGGAGTTCTTCTGGAGGACCTTAAGTGGCTGTTTTGGTTTTCCTCAGCCTGTTGCAGTGCGACAGGGGCTGGGGCTGTGCTGGTAGTAACTGCAGAGCCAGCTGGGGTCAGAGCCTTTCTGCAGCCCAGGAGCAGCCCCGCTTGCAGGTCGCGCTGAGCTGTGACCCCGAGTCCATCCACAACCCCGTGAAAGGACAGCGGCTTGCAGACCACCACTCTCCTCCCATCCCCTCCCTCCTAATGCACCTCCTCTGTTCTCCAAGTCACTGTGGACTCCCCACAGGTCAGTTCCTCCCTGGCTGGGGGCTTGAAGCCCCTCCTGCATCGCTTCGATGCCTGTTTGGCTGCCAGTCCCTGCAGCAGGTCCTGCAGCACCAGGCTCTGGGTTGTAAGAGGGAGTTATTAACCCTTTTGTCTCTGGAGCCACAAACACCTGGAAAGCAAATGTAAGGGGTGTGTTCTGTGCTGGAAAGAGGAAGGGAGCTAGAGCAGAGCAAACCCAGAGCAATTACAGTGCTGGCAGGGTGAGAACTGCTGCTGTTCCTAGCTCTGAGGTCAGAGGGGGATGCAGAGGGGAGGTGTCTGCGCCAGACCGGTATCAGCACGGGGCTCGCCAGCAGCAGCCCGCCTTGCATGGGCTCTTTCCTGAGCGTCCAGTGCAGCCTTGCTGGAGGAGGCAGGGGCTGCCCTCAGACCACCACCGTGCAGCTCTGCAGGCCGGCAGGGTTTGGATGATGAGTCCAGATGCTAACAGTGCCTGGGGAACAGCATGCTGCTGCTGTGCTTTGGGAGCTGGGCCGCTTCATCCCCAGACAGAAATCGGCTGTGATCATCTCATACATCCCGTTCGACCACGCGAGCACGTCCAGGCGTCAACGGCGAGCGTGAGCGCCGGCGACACCGCTGTGGCACCTGGGCTGCTGCTTCTCCAGCCAGGAACCAGAGCTGGAAACACAGATAACGTTGTGTGTCTCCCTTGGACACGATCGCATGTGACTCGACACTCAGATGCACCGGAGCTCTTTTTCCTTCTTGAGGAAACCTCTTTGGCCTGGAGACAGGACTCCTGCTCCTGGGCACTGCCCGCCTGGCAAAGAGGCCGGGTCCCGAGGCTGAACCCCTCTACGTTCTCTTCTTTGCGATTCCTTAGGAGAGCAGCTGGAGAATGTTTACACACTGCAAACAGAATGTACGACCAAGGAACCACGGTGCGGCTCGACTGCATGGCAACGTTCTTGGCCACAAAAGCTGGCATGCATCACAGAGGCCCCGTCTGTGTACAGACCCACCTGACATCTGCCCCAACTTCAGGTCACATCTGGAAACAAACAGCGAAACAGCCTTTTTTTCGTTTCTTTTCTGTTCCTATCAGACACAGTTGTCATTAGGTTTGTTATTTAAAGGGGATTATTGATCATGCCATTAATTAAATCCCTGTCTACCTTTTGATTGGTGTCTGCTCCCGTTTGTTGCTGTTGCCGCCGGGGAAGGAGAAACACCACCTGAATTGCAGGTCACAGCATCACAGAACATGAGGGGTTGGAAGGGACCTCGAAAGATCAGCCAGTCCAGTCCCCGCTGCCACAGCAGGATCCCCTAGATCCAGTCACAAAGGAACAGGTCCAGGAGGGTTTTAAATGCCTCCAGAGATGGAGACTCCACAACCCTCCCTGGGCAGCTCCTTCCAGTGCTCTGTCACCCTCACCATGAGGAAGGTCCTTCTCCTGTTGATGTGGAACCTCCTCTGTTCCAGTTCACACCCGTTGCTCCAGGCCACAGCAACAACTCTCCGCTCAGGTGAAGGTGATGACAGGAAGGATCTTCCCACTTGCCATAAATTTTCTTCACCTTGAAGAGCAACAAATCTTCTCAGAAGCCAGAATGTTCTCTCTCAGTGGCAGCGAGGCAGCTCCCAACAGTTCAAGATGGAGAGAAGCGAAGAAGCAGGTGAAAATCACCAAAGGGGGGAGAAGAGTTGGGGAGGGACAGGTACTAGTAGTTTCAGCTTTTTAAACCCAAACTTTAATCTTTTCTGCAGAAAACACACAACTCACAGATTCTACTCAGATTTTAAAGCAGAACAACGGTAGAGTTGGAGGTAAAGGAAGTCAGGGTCAAAATCAGGTGGAAGATAAGGTCCCTGCTAGAGCAAAATGAAGAGGAATTTGGATTCCAAATGGACTGTGTGTGGAGGAAGAGACAGTAGGAGATCAGGGCATAAAAGGAGCATCTGGAAATAAAACAGGCTCTGGCATGAGACAGAAATGAGTCTGTGCTCAGACAGAGAAAGTAGGTTGGAGCTGGAGCGGAAATAACCTGATGGATGGAAGCACAAAGGAATGCAGCAGGTGAGTGCAAGCAAACAGCCAGCAGCAGGGAGTGGCCAGTGGCCATCCAAGAGCCCTGCAGAACCTTCAGAATGACAATGCTAGAACACTGTTGGCATTATCAGCTGAACTAGGGACGTCATTCTCCCCCAGCATTGGGCACTGGGGAGGCCTTCCCTCTAGTACTGGGGGCAGTGCTGGGCCACTCACTTCCAGAAACAGATTGAGGGGCTGGAGCAGGTCCAGAGGAGCAACAAGACTGGGGAAGGGACTGGAGAGAAAGTCTGATGAGGTGAGGCTGAGGGAGCTGGGGGTGTTTAGTCTGGAGGAGACTCAGTGGGGACCTTCTCCCTCTCTTCAACTACCTGAAGGGAGGTTGGAGTCAGGTGGGGGTCAGGTTCTTCTCTCAGGCAACAGGTAACAGGACAAAAAGTTAGGGCCTGAAGCTGCACCAGAGGAGGGTTAGGTTGGGTGTTAGGAAGCCCTTCCTCAGGGACAGAGTGATCGGACACTGGACTGGAACCACCCAGGGCAGTGGTGGAGTCCTCACCCCTGGAGGTGTATTAAGAACAGCCTGGCTGTGGCCCTTAGTGCCCTGGTCTGGCTGATGTGGTGATACTGGACTGGATGACCTTTCAAGGTCCCTTCCAATCCCTCATGTTCTGTGATTCTGTGATGTTGGGTCATTGGCTGGGCTGGATGAACTTTGAGGTCTTTTCCAGCCTCAGTACCTCTGTGATTGTGTGCCCTGCACAGCAGAGGGATGGGAAGGTATCCTGGATGAAACTGGCCTCCAAAAAACACCTCAGGAAGTGTGTTCCAGCCAGTCTGACATCTCTGCACCAGGCTAGTCATAATCACTCTGAAAGGTGGAGTCAGTGGTTGCATGGGTGGGTAGAGAAGAATTGATGGGGTTTCTGTCAAAATTGAGTGTCTTACAGGATTTGTTTGGATGTGAACAGGGAAAATACCACCCGCAGGGATTTCAAGATGATTCCTTAATGAAGAAACTGAGCTGCCCCGGGATAACAAGGGACATCTGCTCGTGGCCAAGGCATTGATCACAAGCGAGGAAGGAGAGGGGAGACGGAAGCGCTCGGCTGTGAGCTGCGCTTGGCTCTGCGGTGCTTTGCAGCACAAACCACAGGGCATTAGGGGCTGGAAGGGACTTTGAATGATCATCTAGTCCAGGCCCCCTGCCCGAGCAGAATCTCCTAGACCAAGTCGCACAGGAACCTGTCCAGGCGGGTTTTAAGCGTCTCCAGAGAAGGAGGCTCCACACAGGAACGCATCAGCCTGAAAAGGAGGGAGCAGGGAGGTGACGCAGAGCGGGAGGGCTGCGCAGAGCTGATGCCAGTGCGGGAAGAGCTCCGATCTCGATGCGGGCAACAGCCGTGCGGGCTCGACGCGCAAGCAGTGGGTGGGGCGGGGCGGGGCGGGGCGGGGGCCGCGTGCCGACGGGGCGGGGCTTCCGGCCTCCTGTCCCTGCGCTGCGGGGGCGCGGGGGGGTCGGTTCTGCCTCCGGGTCAGTCCCCGCTGCGGGGCGGCCACGGCTCCCCGCCGCCTCCGCCCATGGGTCAGGGGCGCCCCTCGGGCCGCTGGGGGTAGGGCGGGGGCCCTCCCGCCGCCATGTACACCTTCGTGGTGCGGGACGAGGGCAGCAGCGTGTACGCCGAGGTGAGCCGGCTGCTGCTGGCCAGCGGGCAGTGGCGGCGCCTCCGCAGGGACAACCCGCGCTTCAACCTGATGCTGGGCGAGAGGAACCGGCTCCCCTTCGGCAGGCTCGGTAAGGGAAACCCCCGCACCCCGCTCGGCCCCTCGAACCGCCGCCCTCGGCGCAGCCGCTCCCCATCGCCCCGCAGCATCCTCCCCGCTGCCGGGAGCCGGGGGTTTCTGCCCGCAGGGCGGGGTCCCCGCGGCCGGCGCAGCCTCTCGTCGCCCCCTGCGGCCCGGGGAGGGTTGGGGGGCACTGGGCTGCGCGGGTTCCCGGCCGGCGTCACCGAGAACAAAAGGGCGGGGGCGGGTGGCCCCTGCGCCCGCGTCCGGGGTCCGCGCAGGGCTCTGCAGGGGCCGGCCCGGGGACCCGCGCTCCCCGCCGGGAGCTGTCGCCGCTCTCCCGGAGGAGGCCTCGCCGGCGACCGCCGGTTGGGGTAGAGGGCGTCCGGGACCCCCTCCCTTCAGCGCCTTTCTGTGACCCTTGAGATCTCTCCGGCCGCCCCCTCGGCCTGTTGTGTCTCGCAGCAGCACCCCCGGGGCGACTTCCCGCTGCGGGGGCACCCGGCGGCGTCAGCGGCACCTCCTGCCGGGCGCAGGGCCGGGGCTCTGCGCTGTGAGCTCCGTGCTGTGCTGCTTGGGAGAGCTCTGGGAAATGGATTAGACCGGCAGGGGAAGTAGGGCCGAGCTCTAACCCCGCCCGGGAGCCGGGGGGTGCTGGAGGGGCTGCGCCGCTGCAGGGGCTTGGAGGTGGTGACAGCAGGTCCAGCCTGGAGGGTTCTTCCAGAGCTGCTGTGTGTGCGCAGTGCCAGGCCACCCCGTCACCTTTTCTGCTGCTGTCTGACCTCCTCTATCACGCTGCCAGTGTCCTAGTAGCTTTCCAGCTTGTTTCCTGCCAGTCCCAAGACCACCACCCAGTCCTCTGCCCTGCCGCAAGGGGAGAGGCCAAGAGCAGGGAGGGAGAACGCGGTGTCCTACCCAGGAGCAGAGAGAGGATGCGTTGTGTGGCACAGCAGGGAGCAGAGATGCACTGTCATTGCCTGTGGCAGGAACCCCAAGACTGGTAGGTGTCCATGCATGGTGCCATCTACTGTGGTGGCTCCTGCCATGAGGCCTGTCAGAGCAGGACTGGGATGAGGATGCTGTTTCCTGGCAGACCCAGCAGCTTCCCTCCTACAAGAAGCTATGTCTGCATCCAATGGCTGTAGGGCAGGACCCTCCTGCCCTTGGCCTAGGTTTCTTCTTTCTGTGGATGATCTTGCAGCACTGCTTCTGACTGCAGAAAGGTCAAAGCAGGAGGAGTCCACACACCCCAGTAGCTCTGGGGCAAGCTGGCTTTTGCAGCCCCTATCTTGCAGCCAAGACGCAGCACCGACTGCTCTTTCGGATTTCCAAGTCAACAGCTCCTGCGCATCTTCCCCTTTCTCCACGTGTATTTGTGAGCAGAAAGTCCCCTCCACATGACGATGCCATCTGGTCACCTCTCGGCATTGGGATGTCTGCAGTGGGCAGGGAAACACCAGGAGAGGCTAAAACAGTGAGGATGCCTGCCCAGCTGGTGGCCATCTCCTACTAAGCCCTTCCATCCTCAAAAGGAGCCCTTGGGGTGATGGAAGGGCTCAGTCCAACTCTTCAGCCCGTGCTGCCATGGATGCCTGAGAACTCAAACCATCTCTCGCAGCCGTGTGGCTGTGACCTGTGGAGAGGGACTGTGTTTTCACACTGTTTTTTTTTTACCCATCTTTTTGTAGCAGGAGCTGGTTGCCTGGAGTCGATAGATTCAGAATAAAAACAGGGTGGTTCCTCCAGAACATCTTCCAGAAGCTGTGTCTTCTTCACTACTCAGGGGACTGCAGGGATTTGCGTTACTTAGGGGCTCAGCGAGATAATTTGAGCTGGGAGGGGGCAGAAGTGGGGACTCTGAGCATGCACAGCTGCTCCTGTCCATCTGCAGGGACGTCTGTGGCTCCCACTGATAGACCAGTTCTTGGGGGATTAAGTTGTGGCTGCAGCTCTACAGCTGCTTCCCGTCGTATCGGAGAATTCATGGCAGTCGGGAGAAGTTCCTGCTGACTGGAGAAGAGGAAGTGTAGCCCTCCTCTTCAAAAAGAGAGGGGAAGGGAGGACCTGGGTTGCTCTACAGGGCCTCTCTGCCTGGGAAGATCATGGAGCAGATGGTCCTGGGAAAGCTGCTGGGGCACACGGACATAGAGGAGGTGACTGGTAGCAGCCAAAGAAGAGAAGGCTCTGGAGTGACCTAATAGCAGCCTTCTCATACATGAAGGGCCAACAGGAAAGCTGGAGAAGGCCTTTTTACAGGGTCTGTAGTGACGGGACGGGGGGCAGTGGGCTGAAACTGAAAGAAGGGAGATTTAGATTGGATCTTAGGAAGATCCTGTCCCTGAGGAGAGCTTCCAGCTAAGTGCAAGTGTTTGTGGAAGGCAAGTGGTGGTGTGAAGTCCAGTATCAGTAAGGAGGTCCCCATCTGTTTGGTGTTTGTGAGGCCACAGCTGCGTACTGGGACCAGTTAGGCACTTTCCAGTACAAGAAAGGCATAGATCCACTAGAGTGACCACCAGGATAGTCAGGGAGACACAGGATGGGAGGCAGCCTTGGGACAAGAATCTGTAGAAGTAGCAGGATCCTCATCCTTAGAGCCAGTCAGACTTTAACCAAATGAGAGGTTGGAGCAGAGACCCCCAGAGATGCCTTCCCACCTCAGCTGTCTGAGAGGACTTGCTGGAAACTGCTGGAGGGAGGGAAGGCTCCAAGTGTCTTAGTGCTTCCTGGTGCCATGTGATATCAATTCTGCTGTCTGTGAGGGCTGGGGAAGGGGCTGGAGGGGAAGGCTGATGAGGAGAGGCTGAGGGAGCTGGGGGTGTTTAGCCTGGAGAAGACTCAGGGGGCAACCTTCTCCCTCTCCACAACTCCCTGAAGGGAAGCTGTAGACAGGTGGGGGTCAGGCTCTTCTCCCAGGCAACGAGCAACAGGATGAGAGGGCAGAGACTGAAGCTGCAGCAGGGGAGGGTTAGGCTGGATGTTCAGAAGCCCTTCCTCATGGAAAGGGTGATCAGAGCCTGGACTGGACTTCCCAGGGTGGTGGTTGAGTCCCCATCCCTGGAGGTGTTGAAGGCCAGCCTGGCTGTGGCCCTCAGTGCCCTGCTCTGGCTGATTGTGGTGATGTTAGGTCATGGGCAGGGCTGGATGATCTCAGAGGTCTTTTCCAGCCTCAACAATCCTGTGATTATGTGAAATGGTTTCTGATAACTGAAGGAAAGACATCACAGGAGCTGGTACCAGCTTGGAGCGTGTTCCCGTGGCGCAGCACAAGGAAGCAGCCTCCTTTCTATTCCAACTGCAGAAGTCCTTTGCACAGAGCAAATGTTTTTTCCTTCGTTGGCTGAAAAGTTTGACCTCTCTGTTTGCCCCTTCTAGGCCACGAACCTGGACTGGTGCAGCTGGTGAATTACTACAGGGGAGCAGACAAGCTGTGCCGCAAAGCATCTCTGGTGAAGTAAGACTCTTGCTGAAACGTTTCGTGGGACTGGCAGAAACCTGACTTCTAGTGATTGTACAGAGCCCTAGAATCATTAGGGATTGGAGGGGACCCCGAAAGACCATCCAGTCCAATCCCCCTGCCACAGCAGGATCACCCAGACCCAGTCATACAGTCAGTCTGGGTTAGAAGGAACCCCAGGATCATCCAATTCCAACTCCCCTACCATGGGCAGGGACACCCCACCCTAGATCAGGCTGACCAGAGCCCCATCCAGCCTGGCCTTAGACACCTCCAGGGATGGGGCCTCCACCACCTCCCTGAGAAACTTAATCAAAACCTCCTCCTTTTATTCTCTGTTTCATACAGGATGAGATGCTCCTGTGCCTTTAGCTAATTGGATTTTGTTGGTCAAACAAGTGCGTGGAGACATCTCCAGGAAGAGCTCTGGGAGTTATTTCTGCATGACCAGCCGCTCCGGGGTCTCGTGGGGGAGCTTTCATGGTAGATAACCTTCATCCTTGCTCAGATTCCACAGCTGTTGTTAGGACATCTTTGTTTTGGAGCACTTGGTCTGCTCTGGGCTTTTGATTCCACGTTAGTGTCAGTGCTGCCTCGTGTTGATGTGGTTCTGCAGCCTGTGTGTGCTGCTCTGGGGCTTCTCCTTCAGAGGACCTGGTCCCAGCTGCTTTCTGTACTGTAGGGAACTGGCCAGGGTAGTTTTTGGCAGGTGGGCACCAACTTGCTGCTCTTTGCCGCTAGTTTAGCCAGCTGGGCAGCAATATCTTGCTACAGGGCAGCTGCCTTGACCAGTTTCCCTCTCTGTTGGCAGTCCTCCTGCTTCTGTCCTCACCCTCATGTAGCATTTGCCACCGTCTGTGTATAGGCAGAGCACTGGCCACTTCTTCTCACGATGTCAAGGGCCTGCTGGATGGCTTTGATCTCATCTCTCCACCCCTTGCTCTCCACCCCAAACCTTTCCACTTTCTGGTGATGGTATGTAGGATGGGATATGTGCCCTCCAGAACCCAACTACTCCTAGGAAGGTCGGTCTCTCCTTATTAGTAGGTAGAGACATGTCTGAGATCTTGTTCCACCGCACCGGTGGGGATGTGGCAGTGGCCATCTTGCCCTTTAACCCCCAAGAACTGGGTTTCTCAGGCAGGACTTTTGGCCTTGCTCCTTTTTGTGGTGAAGCTGGCTCCCAGCAGAACGTCAGTGGTCTTTTACCCTTCACAGAGACCTTCTCTGCTGCATGTGCAGTGCTGTCATCAATATTCTGCAGATGTTCTGGAGCGCCAGCCTTCTGCAGTGTGTTCTAGATCAGTCCATGGCTGGTGGTGGGGCTGTGCTCTCACCCCTGGGGCAATGGATTCCAGAGGTACTCTGTGTCCCTCCAGGTGCAAGCCAAGTGCTGCCTGCATTCTGCTGCTATGGAAACAGGAAGGGAACCATCAGTCGTGGCATTCTGTGTCGCTGGAGTCCACTCCAGCCTGTGCTGGAGCTCTGATGTGTCAGGAGCCGCAGAGCCTCTCAGCCGGCCGTGACAGCTCACAGTCAGCCTGCACTCCCCACCAGGCTTCCCTCCTGGCTTTATGGGACAGTTGAGGGGTGAGAAGGCCTTGGTGGTGACATCTTGCCTCTCAAATCAACAAGACGGGTCATGCAGCACTGCAGACCAGAGAGCAGCCTGGCACAGAGGGACCTGACGGTTCACAACTGGCTGAACAGGAGCCAGCAGGGTGCCCAGGTGGCACGAAAGGTCCTGGCTTGTGTCAGGAGTAATGTGGCCAGCAGGACTAGGGATGTCATTCTCCCCCTGGGCTGGGCACTGGTGAAAAGCTTTTAGCTTTGGTTGTTGAGGCCTTTCCTCAAGTACTGGGGGCAGTTCTGGGCCCCTCACTTCAGGGAAGAGATGGAGGGGCTGGTGCAGGTCCCAAGGAGCAACGAGGCTGGGGAGGGAAATGGAGGGGAAGGCTGATGAGGAGAGGCTGGGGGAGCTGGGGGTGTTTAGCCTGGAGAGCAGGAGACTCAGGGGGGGACCTTCTGCATCTCTACAACTACCTGAAGGAAAGTTGTAGTCAGGTAGGGGTCAGGCTCTTCTCCCAGGCAACCAGCATCAAGACGAGAGGACAGAACCTGAAGCTGCACCAGGGGAGGGTTAGGTTGGACATTAGGAAGCCCTTCCTCATGGAAAGGGTCATGAGACATTGGAATGGACTGCCCAGGGCAGTGGTGGAGCCCCCATCCCTGGAGGTGTTGAAGGACAGCCTGGCTGTGGCCCTTCATGCCCTGGTCTGGCTGATTGTGGTGATGTTGGGTCACAGCCTGCGCTTGATGATCTTGGAGGTCTTTTCCAGCCTCAATGATTCTGTGAGGTGCAGGGTCTCTCTGTCAGTTCTGCACTGCTGGCAGTGTGCTGTGATGGACACTCTCAACACCTTTTGATCCTCTAGCTTCATCAGGCTCGTGACCCTGTGACAGCAAACACCATCTCCTCAGTTCCCTTGTGAAGAGCTGACGCAGAGAATGCAGTACAGGCTCTAGCTACTACTGATTGCTTCACAGCTCCACAGTGCCCGTAGCACCCACGAGGCAAGTCCCATGGCACCCACAAGACATTGAATGAAGCTTCCAGGCCTGGTTCAAAGAGCAGTGCTTGGCTGCAGGTTGGGGTTGCTGTGACATCTGCAGTAATGATCTTATTCCAAGGAGCTAAGAAAATCTAGTCGTTCAGAAGAGACTGTCTGTAAGCTGCCATTCACCATCAAGAAGAGGAACCCAGTTCATGATGGCTTTTGGATGAGGGATTAGGGGGCACTGTCAGCAAGTCTGCTGATGACACAGAGCTGGGTGGTGTCGCCGACACCCCAGCAGACTGTGCTGCCATTCAGCGAGATCTGAACAGGCTGGAGAGCTGGGCTGAGAGACACTGAATGAAGTATAACAAGCGTGAGTGTAGAGTCTGCATCTGGGCAAGAACAACCCCAGGCACCAGTGAAGGAGACAGGGATCTGGGGGTCCTGGTGGCCAGCAGGATGACTATGAGCCAGCAGTGTGCTCTTGTGGCCAGGAGGGCCAACAGCATCCTGGGGTGGATCAGAAGGGGGGTGGTTAGCAGATCAAGAGAGGTTCTTCTCATCCTCTGCTCTGCCCTGCTGAGACCACATCTGGAGTATTGTGTCCAATTCTGAGCTCCTCAGTTCAAGAGGGATGTGGAGCTGCTGGAGGGAGTCCAGTGTAGGGCAAGAAGGATGATGAAGGAGGTGGAGCAGCTCCCTTATGAGGAGAGGCTGAGGGAGCTGGGTCTCTTGAGCTTGGAGGAGACTGAGGAGTGAGTTCATGTCTATAAATATGTGAAGGGTGGGTGTCAGGAGGATGGAGCCAGGCTCTGCTCAGTGTCACCTAGTGATAGGATGAGGAGCAGTGGGTGTGAGCTGGAACAGAGGAGGTTCCACATCAATATCTGAAGGACCTTCTTCCCAGTGAGGGTGACAGAGCACTGGAAGGGGCTGCCCAGGGAGGTTGTGGAGTCTCCTTCACTGGAGGTGTTTAGGACCCCCCTGGATGTGCTGCTGTGCTACTTGGTCTGGGTGATCCTGCTGTGTCAGGGGGATTGGACTAGAAGATCTTTCGAGGTCCCTTCCAATCCCTAATGACTCTGTGATTCTAATGAATTAAACGTCCATTTAGGTGGGGACGCTGGAGACTAACACGATGTCTCTCTTCGCCCAGGCTAATCAAGACAAGCCCTGAGTTAGCAGAGTCCTGCACGTGGTTCCCCGAGTCGTACGTGATCTACCCAACAAACCTGAAGACCCCAGTGGCTCCAGCACAGAATGGAATTCGCCATCTTGTTAACAACCCGAGGACAGACGAGCGGGAAGTCTTCTTGGCAGCTTACAACAGGCGGCGGGAGGACAAAGAAGGCAACGTGTGGATCGCCAAGTCCTCAGCTGGTGCTAAAGGTTCATCACCTCCTCTACTCCTCAGTCCTCACTGGGTTGGTGGAGGCCTGGGGCTTGGCTGAGCCCAGCTGATGCCTGGCCTGTCTGTGACGGGCTTCGCCACAAGCTCCGTGGTGGTTCAACCAGCATAAGGGTCTCTTTTTTTCTGCTTGGTGCAGACACAGGGAAGGGAGCAAAAAACACAGGCAAAGGGAACAGAATCCCCCAAACCAAGGAGCTGCATCACTGCTTGCCAAGGTCCCTGCCTGGTGTGCACCCCCAAATATCCAGCCCCCTGCAGACAAGCCTCAGGCAGGCGATGCCATCTCCAGTACCCCGGTGTCTGTTCATGTTCCCTGTGGTTACTGGGGAGCCACAAGCTGCGTGCTGTGGTAACAGGGAAGTCCCTCCACAGATGTTCTGCCTGATCGCTGAGTCGACCTGAGGTCGTTAGGGCACCAGCCATTGTGTGGCTTCATGAGCAAGCGAGCCCTGGCCCTCTTGAGCCTTCAAAAAGCTCTAGCAAAGGCTGGAGGATTCTCTACCTAATTTTCTCTCTTGTCTTTCTGTGCCAGGGGAAGGGATCCTGATTTCTTCAGAAGCTACGGAGCTCTTGGACTTCATAGATGAGCAGGGACAAGTGCACGTGATTCAGAAGTACCTGGAGAACCCTCTGCTTTTAGAGCCAGGGCATCGCAAGTTTGACATCAGGTAACCTTTTCTGGCTTTGACTTTAGTGTTGCTGCTTGTTGAGCCACCTAGAGACCAGGATTTGTTCTCTTGCCCTCACCAGGAGCTGGGTTCTTGTGGATCATCAATATAATATCTACCTCTACAGAGAGGGCGTCCTGCGGACCTCTTCCGAACCGTATAACAGTGCTAATTTCCAGGACAAAACCTGCCACTTGACCAACCACTGCATTCAGAAGGAGTATTCCAGGAACTATGGACGATACGAGGACGGGAATGAAATGTTCTTTGAGGAGTTCAACCAGTATCTGATGGACACCCTGAACACGACGCTGGAGAACAGCATCTTGCTGCAGATCAAACACATAATAAGGTAGTCGGCTGCCTGTTGCGTGGGGTGATGTCTGGGATGTGTGTGGGCACAGCTGGGGGAATGGGTGGACTAGGGAAGGGTTTTGGTGCCATAAATTCATAGAATTATGGAATCATCCTGGCTGGAAAGGACCTCCAGGGTCATCAAGTCATCATCCCAACGTCTCCCCAACCCCTAGACCATGGCCTCAAGTGCTCTAGCTGCTTGGTTTTCAAACCCCTCCAGGGATGGGGACTCCACCACCTCCCTAGGCAGCCTGTTCCAGTGCCCAACCACTCTCTCAGGAAAGAGCTTCTTCCTAAGATCCAATCTAACCCTCCCCTGATGCAACTTGAGGCCATTTCACCTGTCCTATCACTAAGAATTTGGGAGAAGAGACCAGGACCATCCTCACTGCAACCTCCTCTGACAGAGCTGTAGAGAGCCAGAAGGTCTCCTCTCAGCCTCAAGGAGATCCTTTGGACTGTTCTTGCTGTTAGATGACCGGGGAGCTCCCAATGTCATTGTTCAATGAAAAGGCACCTGAGTAGGTGCTGTTCTCTTGAGGGTCAGTGTGCACTTTGCCAGCTTGGTTGGAGAATCATAGAATCATTAGGGATTGGAAGAGACCTNGTCCAGCAGAAAAGGACCTGGGGGTTCTAACTGACAGGCAGCTGAGTATGAGCCAGCAGGGTGCCCAGGTGGCCCAGAAGGCCAGGGGCATCCTGGCCCGGATTAGAAACTGTGTGTCAGGCAGGAGTAGGGAGGTGATTGTCCCCTGTACTCGGCACTGGTGAGGTCACACTTGCAGTACTGGGACCAGTTTTGGGCACCTCAGTACAAGGGAGACATGGAGGTGCTGGAGCAAGTGCAGAGGAGGGAAGGGGAGCTGGGGAAGGGCCTGGAGAATCAATGTGATGAGGAGAGATTGAAAGAGTTGGGGTCGTTTAGTTTGAGGAAGAGGAGGCTGAGGGGAGACCTCATTGCTGTCTTCAGCTATCTGAAAGGACACTGTGGAGATGTTGGTGCTGCTCTCCTCTCACAGGTGATTAGTGACAGAACCAGAGGGAAGGGCTTCAAGCTCCAACAGGAGAGAGTCAGATTGGACATCAGGAAGAAATTCTTCTTGAAGAGAGTGGTCAGGCTCTGGAATGGGCTGCCCAGGGTGGTGGTTGAGTCTCCATCCCTAGATGAGTTTAAAAGACACTTAGATGTGATGTTGGGGGATCTACTTTAGGGGTGAACTTGTAGAGTAGGGCTGATGGACTCGATGATCCCAGGGGTCTTTTCCAACCTGAATGATTTTGTGATTCTAAGGATGGAGTGAGATTACCTGGTAAGGGATGAGGGCAGGTTGAGAGACAGGGCTGGGGAAGTTTCAGGTTAAAAAAGCAAGATGTAGGACAGGAAATGAAGCCTGACTGAAGTCCACAGGCTCTCAGTGCTCCCACTATCAGCAAGCAGCAGTACATCATGTCTGTCATAGGTTGTCTTAGTCCATGCAGAGTCAGCTACCAGCCTTAAGAGCCATCTGGGAGATCATAGTGCCACAGAGATCCAGGTCTCCACAAGGTGATCCTTCATGGTGGGATTTACCTTGCCAGCACCCCACTACTGATACTCCAGAAAGACAAGGCATCATCTTTGAGAGACAAAGAGGCAACTGGCAGTTCCCTGGGCACTTGTACAGCCCTTTCTGCTCCAGACTGCAACTGCACATCACGTTTTTTAACTTGAGTCCAGTAGAGGGGGTGGATCCTGCTCTCCAGCACTTTGGGAGTTAACTCGGGGTGTCCACACGTGTCGTTGAGTGTTTACACAACCTCGCTTTCGAGGACCTAATTGCCACGTTGGATGTAGCTCGTAATGTGGGGTAGTCCCAGGGCAACAGGGGACCCCTCAGCTGTGCTCTGCACACACTCTGGGAAGCTACAGCGTGGCTGGTGTGTCCTCAGGGCTTTGACCCTTGGGTTCTGGTTTGCCCTTCACAGAAGCTGCCTTATGTGTATAGAACCTGCGATCAGCACGAAGCATCTTCACTACCAGAGCTTCCAGCTGTTTGGCTTTGACTTCATGGTGGATGAGGAGCTGAAGGTCTGGCTTATAGAAGTCAACGGGGCCCCAGCGTGTGCCCAGTGAGTAACTGGTTTCTGTGATACCCTTGTGATGCCCCACCCAAAACACAGCTCCAAGTGAGGAAGGTGAATGTCAGGGGAGGTTTCCAGCCTAACACATGTCAGGCACTGCTCTACGTGCCAGATGGTCCAAGTTTGTTGCTCCTGCTCCTGTGTTTGGTATCATAGAATCATTAGGGATTGGAAGGGACCTCGAAAGATCATCCAGTCCAATCCCCCTGCCACAGCAGGATCACCTAGACCCAGTCACACAGGAACACATCCAGGTGGGTCTTAAAACATCTCCAGTGAAGGAGACTCCACAACTCCACTGGGCAGCCTGTTCCAGGGCTCTGTCACCCTCACTGGGAAGAAGCTCCTTCTCATATTTATGTGGAACCTACTCTGTTCCAGCTCACACCCATTGCCCCTCGTCCTATCACTAGATGACACTGAGAAGAGCCTGGCTCCATCCTCCTGACACGCCCCCCCTCAAACATTAATGAGGTCACTCCTCAGTCTCCTCCAAGCTCAAGAGACCCAGCTCCCTCAGCCTCTCCTCATAAGGGAGCTGCTCCACCTCCTTCATCGTCCTCATTGCTCTGCACTGGACTCCCTCCAGCAGCTCCAACTCCCCTACCATGGGCAGGGACACCCCACCCTAGATCAAGCTGGCCAGAGCCTCATCCAGCCTGGCCTTAAACACCTCCGAGGATGGGGCTTTCACCACCTTCCTGGGCAACCCATTCCAGGCTCTCACCACTCTCATGGTGAAGAACTTCCTCCTCACATCCAGTTCCCCTTCAAGAGACAAAAAAGCCCCAGTAACAATCCCAGGAGCTGAAGAAAGTGTTGGGAATGGAAGCTCCACTGTAAAAGAAGATAGTTACTGGGGTAGGTGGAGAGGAAATGGAAGAGTTGCCACCTTCCCCCTGTTTGCCACTCTGGAGCTACCTGTAATGGGAGCAGAACCTTGAAGGTCCTTCTGGAAGAGGGTGTGTCTGTGTAAAAAGCAGTTGAGGACCTGCTGGTTTGTCCTGCCTGAACCTCTGATTGTCCCTCTCCTTTCAGGAAGCTGTATGCAGAGCTCTGCCAAGGAATCGTGGATGTAGCCATCTCTAGTGTTTTCCCCCTCAGTGACACTGGTCAGAAGATGAACCAGCCATCCTCAATCTTCATCAAGCTGTGACCACGACAGGAGCACCTCTGCTGTGTGCAGGGAGAGAGGCTGCACCCACCAGGTGGGCACGGTCCAGTGGCTTATCTCAGCCTCGTGCCAAGAAGTGATAGAGATGGGACATCAGCAAACACAGAGCATCCGCACGGAGCTGCGACGAGCCAGCTCTGCCTGCGCTCACCAAAACCCGCGTTAGAAACAGCTCCTGTGACTGTGATACCTGAAACAAATCTCTCTGGGAGAACAACAGAATCACCTTAAGGTGAAACCCCACCAGGGATACTCTGATACTGTGTTAGCTCCTCCTTTTCTGTAGAGATGACATCGGGTTTTTTAAGGGAATTGAGCGAAGAGCACGATGATCTTCCAGGACTGGGAAGTTGTCCTCCTCCCGCTGGTTCTTCTTTCCTCACCTCCTGCATCTTTAGTGCCTTAGCTCAGCTCCAAATAGGTGACTCCTTTCCTTCGTTCCTGCTCCGTTAGGTAGAAAGGAGCACGTTTTCCTGTGTGGCAGGATGCCACAGACCTAGGAACATCCAGAACTCCGTTTCCTTAGGTCGTTCTCCGAGCTGGTTCCAGGCGACGGCTGGCAGACGGGCGCTGGACTGCAGGCGGTGAATTAACCCACGCAGGGAAGGTGGTTTGGTGTGTTCACAGCTATCCCTTCTCCTCACGAGATTTGCATCAGTGTCCACCCCAGTCTGATGAAGCAGACACAGAGGAGCCTCTCGTGGCTCAGTGGCGGGCTGTGGGACTTCTAGCATCACTTCTCTGCAAAGATCACTTCAAACAGCAGAAACCCCATCTCCTCAGTTTCTTCTGGGACACTGCGATGAGTTTAGACTCTTCTCTCAGCTTTGACCTTCAGGCCTTTGAGGTTTGAATCTGAAACCTTTCAGCCCAAGGGATTTTTATCCCATTTGATCCAGGCAATTTTATCCTTCTCCCTCCATTTGCCAAAGTTTCTGCTCTGAGCGCAGCCCCAGCTGGGGAAGGTGGATGAGGTCCTGAACACCCAGGAGAGAGAGATTCCTTGTGTTTTGGGGAGAGGTTAAATTCCTGGAGGTCCCTGAATTTCAGAGCTTAAATCCACTTGGATTATAACCTAGTCCTCTGGCATATTGCCCACCCTGTGGAAGGTGTCTGAATTTCCCAGGGCTAGAGCTCTGTGCAAAGGCATTTGTAACAGCACTGGGCTTTGGACTGGGGAGGATGTTCAGGGCTGAGTGCTGCTGCCTCTGACAGGGAGAGGTGGTTGGTTCCAAAATAAATCGGTTCCTGTCACCCAAAACAAGCAAATAAGACAAGATCGTGGAGGGTACAAGCTTCTGGCTGCCTGTGTGTAGTGGGAAGTGAATGAAGCTGCTATTCCTGCCTCCCTCAGACTGCCTTGGCTTACTCATCTCTGCTCGTGAGGGTCTCAGAGGTCTTTGTGCCAGCAGATGAGCCTGGTACCTTTCTGTAGGAGGACTGAAGTAGCCAGGACTCCTTGGAGTGATGCATTTTGATTGTGCTGGACATTCATTGCAACGTGCTGAGAGTCCACAAGTGGCACACCTCACGTAGTCCTGTTGTGGATGACACCAAATTAGTGGGTACATCTGTCTGCTTGAAGGTAGGGAGGCTCTGCAGAGGGATCTGAGCAGGTTGGATTCTCCAGCGCAGAGCCACGAAGATGATGAAGGGAGGGGAGCATCTCCCTGATGAGGAAAGGCTGAGGGAGCTGGGGCTCGTTAGCTTGCAAGAAAGGAGACTGAGGGGTGACCCCGTTAATGTTGACAAATGTGGGAAGGGTGGGTGTCAGGAGGATGGAGCCAGGCTCTGCTCAGGGGCACCCAGTGACATGACAAGGGGCAGTGGGTGTGAGTTGGAACAGAGGACGTTCCACATCAGTGTGAGAAGGACCTTCTTCCCAGTGAGGGTGACAGAGCACTGGAAGGGGCTGCCCCAGGGGGTTGTGGAGAATCTCCTTATCTGGAGAGGTTTAAAACCTGCCCGGACCTGTTCCTGTGTGACTTGATCCAGGGGATCCTGCTGTGGCAGGGGGATTGGACTGGATGATCTTTTGAGGTCCCTTCCAATCCCTAACATTCTGTAAGAATTGCTCATTGGCTGCAGCACCAGACTCATCCTTTTTTTTGCCCTCACAAGGAAGACTTTTAAAAACTAATTGCTCCTTTTCTCATGTTACTGTGCAGTTTCCTGCCTGCCTGGTGGCCTAAGGGGCAAGAAGGCTGCCTGGATGCAGGCAAAAGCAGCAGCCCCCTCTGAAACAGCTGGTACCACTGGGCAGAGCAGCAACTCAGGAACCTCTGCCTAACTCCAGGGCCTTTTCTTCCCTCTCTTTCACCCCAGACTGTGCTGTGGCATGTCAGCAGGTGGCTATTTTACCTGGCTTTGTTGCTCACCTGACACTGGGGCTTCAAATGGGTGGTAGAACCATGACCACAGGTGGTGTGCCTATTCATCCCCTGCTTTTTCAGCCGGTCTTGGGGGAGTTGGTGATTCAGGGATGCTCCAGTCCTTGGCTTGTGTGCTAAACAGGTCATAAATCAGCAGCAGCCTCTGGAAGAACACAGCAGGTGTCATGTATTCACTGCCTGCTCTCCAAGGTAAAGCACGGGAGGTAAATTATGACAAAGGACAAAGAGCACAGTGCCTAAGGTCTTGCCCAAAACATTAACTCCAAGGTGGAGCAGAGAATGCTTGAACAGCCAAGGCCTGAGCATTGGGTGTTAACTTACAGGTGATGCTCACAAGCTCTTTGTGAGACTTTTGTTTGTTTCTTTTTTTAGGAATATACAACAATGAATGTTTTCTAGCTTATTTCAGCTAAAAGGTCCCTAGAGGAGAAGTCTTACTCTCTTTTTCCTAAGCTTTCAGAACGGATAGCGCTGGGTTTCCAGAAGATGCTTCCCACGTTGCAGAATGTCTCTAGTCTTAGCTGTATCCCTTCATGTCAGCCATGAAGAATTTCAGGCCCAGGTGCTCCAGTTGTGTTTTCCAACAAGGTCTGGTGCCACTGGACTCTGGGTTTCAGGTGACTCCTGTGTGGCTTGTCTCATACCAGGTTAGTCGTGATTATTGTGCAACAGTTAATTGTGCTCCTGCTGAAATCTGGTGGCTGGCCACAGCCCCCGGTAAAGCACTGGAGAAGCCTTAAGAAGGCTCAAAAGCCAAGTCCATCCAGGTTGCCTGGCTTCCCAGCCCCTTCAGGACTACTTGCATGTCCCTGCTTGCAGCATTTGTTGTTCTCCATGTGCAGCTGTCCCTCAGGAAGGCAAATGCTGTGCTGTACCTAGGTTCATAATCATGTGTCATTGCCATGGTCTGCTGTGGCAACCCTGGTGTTGAGAGGGTTACTTGTGCCGCTGCCGCCGTGTTGGTAGCCCAGCAGCCTCTGGTCCATGGCCCCAGCTGCTCTCACGACTGCATGTTTGCGTGGGTCTGGTGGGTGCCTGGGCGCGTGGATCTCTGGCGACTCTGATCCGCATCGCTCCTAAACCACCATTAAAACGTGCGAACCCCGCTGCCTGTGATGTGTCCTTGGTGCCAGGGCCCCTGGGGCGGGGGTCAGCTCCTCCGGAACCCTGCTTGCGCTGAGCGTGGGACCCCAGGAGCCGGCCCAGCCCCACAGCAGCCCCCCCACCCTGGGGTGACTGATGTGAGACGAGGGCTTGGGCTGAGGGGCAGCGGACTCAGGGGCTGTGGCAGTAATGCAGGGGAGGGAGGGGTACTTCGGGCTGCAGTAGGTGCGGAGGTGGGGGGCAGAGCGCTTCGCGCCGCTGTCACAGGGGCCCGGGAGCACACGGGTACCCCCCAGGGCACGGTCCGGGGGAGGCTGCGGGGTGAGGGACAGGGACGCGCGCCCGGGATGAGCGGCAGACGCTGCGGACCCGGGACGCGGATTCCCGGAGGGGAGAGAGCAGGGGGCGGGGCGCTCTGTGCGCAGCCGCGCTCCCGCCCTCCCCGGCGGAGGGGGCTGCCCCACCCCTGCACGCGGTGCGGTCCCGCGTGGCCGGCGCGGCCCCGCCCTTCCCGTGAGGCGGCGCGCGGGCGGCATGGCGGGGTGCGGCGGGGACCCGCACCGGCTGCGGC